>PVLC010002033.1:0-124508 GCA_004027655.1 Graphiurus murinus
CCGACTTCAATCTTTACTACAAAGCCACAGTAATAAAAACAGCATGGTATTGGCACAAAAACAGACACATAGACCAATGGAGCAGAATAGAAGATCCAGAAACAGACCCACGTGTTTACAGTCAACTGATTTTCGACAAAGGAGCCAAAAACATACGCTGGAAAAAAGATAGCCTCTTTAACAAATGGTGCTGGCAAAAATGGTTAACCATATGCAGGAAAATGAAAATAAACCCCACTTTCTCACCCTGCACAAGAGTCAATTCCAGATGGATTAGAGACCTGGAAGTTAGGCCAGAGACCTTGCAGCTACTTCAAGAGGGCATAGGCCCATCACTTCAACACATAGGCACAGGTCAAAACTTTCTCAACAGGACCTTAAAAAAGAAAATAAAATTTGAAGAGGGAAAGTTTTGTTTAGAGATTTAAGTTTGTGGAACTCCTATTACCTGAAAAACATGGTTTTGAGGCCAAAACTATCGAGTGTTAAGAATACAGAAATTGATAGAGATATGGAGAGATAAGTGAGATACAGAGAGATTGTGTTTACACGTGGTTTGAGTAAAGATCTTGTAGGAAGGCAAAGAGAGAAAAATTATGGCACCTCAACATCCCCACCTCTTGACTTTATAGTTGTAGAAGGGATTATTTAAAAAAAAAAAAAAAGATTACTTTGAATAGAAAGATTTAGAAACATGGTTATCTCTAAATAATTTTCTAAAATGAAACAAATTAATCAAATAGCAAACAGAGAAAGGGTAAGTGACTTTAGATCTTTTAAACTTCCTTCTTAAAAGTGTTGTATGCATGTATGTTTGTATTACATTGAACTTTACTGTGATGTATATAAACAATGCACCAATAAAAGTACATTTAAAAAGTAAAGACCCTCATGTTTAAGAGCTGTTTTATTTCTCTTCTTCAAAAGAGTAAAACAAGTCTTTTTCTTTCTTTCAACAGTTCAGTGATAGCGATGAATTACCTTCACAGTTTTATGTGCCCAGTTACCAATATCCATTTGGCCCTTATTCACCATTCCCAAATCAAAGATATCCATGGTTTAGATATTATTTACTCCCCATTCCAATACCTCTGCCTCTCACTACACCTGCCCCTCCTAACGGAAAGTAGAGAGAAAAGTCACCCTGCAATTTAAAATGAAATAAAAGGTAAGTATGCATATTGCAACAATTTTGTTGCTGTTGTTTGTTGGTTATGAATTAAAGTGCATCATTCCATGAAAAGAGAAATGTTACAATGCTCCCAGCTAGCCCCACTAAGTTCCAGTTTGTTTTCAATATTTATCTCTGGTAGAAATTATTTGCATCTCCTCTCAGAGATACATACTAAGGTCCCTTCATGATCCAAACAGCATAATTTGCTAATTTGCTGTGATGTAATAGAAACAGGCCCTTTCTTATTAAAATGTTTTACTAAGTATTTTCTAAGTTGCCTACTATTATCAACAGCTGCATACCTTGGATTGAATTGGAGGGCTAAGAAAGACAAAATTGTAATTAAGATAGAGATCATAATAGATGATCACAGACCTAGAGTCTAAGGTAAATTTTATCCCATTCCTTAGAAGAACATGTAACTTTCTAATACTAAACATCAAACCTATCTTTTGAGTGTGACATTATAATAAAATCCTAAAGGCTGCATGTTCTGACGTATCATCTCAACATTTCAAAAAACAAAGCAGATGGTCAATTACTAGATGGATTGAAGGAGTGTAGAATATACTAACGATTAAATCAGACCCTATAGGATGCCTTAGGAAACAAAAACTCTCAGCTAATACCTACTACAAAAGGCTCTGCCTTTTTCCTGCATCTACTAAGTCTTGCAGAAAACTTCCCAGTCCTTGAACTAGATAAACTTTTATGCCAATATTTGTCATTAAAATGCAAAATACTTACAAGTTCCCTTGAAAATGACCCATTGGATTAATAACCATATTTTTCTCATTTATTTCAGATCACTGTAACATTGAATACGAGCCACTTCCATAAGAAATTAATGTTCCTGTTACAACAGAAAAAATAAATGTAATTGAAGTAGCATATAATATTGTCTAGCCAATGTCTTTAGTGGTCTTCTTTAGTTTACATAAAAGAAAATCCTGGTTTCTTAATTTCTAAATGTTTATTATCAATAGGAATGAAATACAAAATTTAACAGATATTAATGCATACTTCTAGATCATTAAGCAGTCTAGAAAAAGCTTGAAGATGGAGGTTGCCAAAATCAAACAGCCCTAGAAATATTTTGAAAGAAAGTTCAGCAGTTTATGTTGTGTAGTTGCACTGAATATATTGACATGAGCTAGAGGTTTATTTGATTTTTTATTGGTGCATTATAATCATACATCTTATGAAGTACAAGCTGGTAAAGGCATACATGCACATATCACTCATTTAGCCCTTCCCCAATTTCTACCCCATTCCCTCTCTTCTCCCTCCTTCTCATGTTCAGCTTAGTGATTGACTTTGATATGTTTGTGAAAGTACATCATGTGCATTAGGGTGTTTCCATCCCCTCCCCCATCACCTTCAGTTAAGTCAACTTCTTTGTTCATCTAAGATTTCTCCTTTATCATCTAGAGTCTCTCCTATGACCCATTTTCTCCCTAGCTTCCACATTATGGAGAGCATCCGATTTTTTGCTTTTTGTGACTCACTAAACCCACTTAGCATAATGTTTTCCAATTCCATCCATTTCCCTGCAAATGACATTATTTTGTTCTTCTTTATGGCTGAGTAAAATTCCATTGTGTACATATCCCATAGTTTTTTAATCCTGGGGGTTAAAAACTTTTATTCATAACTTGATTTTTATGTGCTTTTCAATTTTTATAGCAGAGTTATGGGTAGTCAAGAAATTACCTGATTGGTTGTACTAATGTAATTGAGTGGAACTGTTGACATTTAAATATTGATTTTAAGAAGGTTTTATTTTCTTACAAGAAGGAATATTATACTCACCTGTTGACATATGTCAGAGATATGAAAAAGCATATTTTTTAAAATTAGGAAATTGAAAATTTTATTAATATATTCTCTATCAAGCATTAACTGAGTATCTTCAACTCTCCTGAATACTATGGGAATAGTTATATTGTGTTATTCCAGGAATTCACTTACATTTCTGTATGACCTATATACCTACATGGTCATAGACTAAATACATAGCAAGAAAATACAAAACCAGATCTACCCAGCATTTTTATCACTATAAAAAACAAGTTCAGGGGCTTTTACTCTGTCAAATATTTATTCTCTCTTGCATGGAAAACCAAAGTTTTATGAACTTTATAATAAAGGAACAATTTGGCCTGGTCACCAGTTCCCACAAATCCCATGACGAACATTTGGAAAGAAAAACCCTGAAAGAGGAAAAAGTAACAGGGATGACAAAAATAAACTGTCCTTCAATGTATGGCAGAAGTCATCCAACAAGATTCTATTTGCACAATAAGCCTTTCTTTGTGTCACAATGGATGTCTTAGACTCCACAAGCTAACTACCAGGAAATAAGAAAAATTCTCTTTGAACAAAGATTACACTTCTCTGTCACAAGATCAAACTGTCCATAGGTGAGACCTTTATCATCAGTGATGGAAAATATGCCATCATCCCTGCATAAATTGGCTGAAATCCAGGGCCACCTAATGAACCATTTAGCACGACATGAGCAGAAAAACTGCAGTCTTCCTTGGCCAATTTTGAGAATTTAGACATTTCTCAAATGTTTCAATAATGATTCCTTGGTGTTAAAGTTAGTAACCCCAGTTAAAACTATGGGAGAGATAGCAAAAGGAACAAACAATCCTTAATATATCTTAATATTATTATTTAGTAAATAATATTTCTGTTCATTTTCATACATATATAGAAATCAAATATCACCTGATTAGTTATTTCTTCATGCAAACAGCGAATATATCCAGGAGATAATAGAACTCCAAAATTCTACATCAATCCAATTATGACCAGGCCAAGTTGAAACTTCTGGCCAAACACAATGAATCAAAACAGGGTAGCTAAAGGTAGCTAGTGGCAGTAGAACGAGGTGAAGAACCAGACCATGGCAGGCACTCTCACTCCCTCTCTTAAGAGAGCAATTTTTCCTCAAGAATGCAGGTCTTCAGTATGGGAATGAAATCACAGCAGAGGGCCTCCTGAAATCTACCTGCAGTTACTCTAGATGACAGCCCTGCTAGAGTTCAGATTCCCCAACAATCAGTGGAGGCCAGTTCTGATGCTTTCACTGGAAGAGTGATCCTAGAAAAATCCATCCACATACACTACTTCTTCTATGAAATAAATTATAATTCCAGGGAAAACAGCTAATATTCCTGCCTCTTTCGGAATTTCTTCTTTTTTAAAAAAATATGCTTTTATTGTTGCATTATAGTAATATATTATATTGAGGTTTAGTGTAATAGAAATATACATGAACACAGCAACTGATCTATTTCTCTCCATATTCTGCCCCAGTCCTTCTCCATCTCCATTCATAATATGGAAATAGGTATTGAGAGCTTCATCAATGTACATAGGATTATTTGAACTATTTTCTTCATTTTATTGATCAGATTCTGGCCTTGTCCTGGAGGAAGCAGTGATTCCCAAACTTTCATCTTGCATAAAAGATTATTTGGGTGCTTATTAACTGTAGATTTCCCTCAAAATTCTGACTCATCAGTGTGGGGTGAAGCAGGAAGTTTCAACTGAAACAAATAGTCAAGATAATCATATGCTCAATGAATATTTTAGTGTATAACATGTGCCATAGGTTTACAGATGGGAGAACTTATTTTCTAGTGGAAGAAGGCATATTTAAGTAAAAATTCACATTTGATACATCATGAAAAAATAAAAGGTAAAATAAGAGAGTAATGAATAAGAAGTAACTATTTAGAAAGGGATCAAGGGAAGCTTCTCTAAAAAGGAGACATTTGAGCTGCAGCCTGAACAATAGAACGGAGATATTAATGAGAACTTGGCTAAGAACATTCCAGGGATCATGAAGGGAAGTATCACATTCAGGAAAAAAACTTTGGCACATTCTAGGAGCATAATGGTCATCAAAGCTTATTTATAATGAAAGAAGCAGTACAAAGTAAGAGGGACTGAGATGAAAATCACATTGAAACTCATGGGCCCTAATAAGGAGTGTGGAATGCATTCTGAGTGTCATAGGAAATCCTTGAAAGATTTTAAGCAGGGGATGAATCATATCAAATATATGTTCAAAAAAAAAAAGTTTTGCAAACTTGTGAACAATTGTTGTAAGGTGAGAGGAGTGAAAATAGAGCAAAAAGGGAGCTACTGGAATGGTCCAGGTATGAGAAGCCTGTAGTTAGAACTAGGGCAACAAAGGTAAGGTTAGAAAATAGTGGCAGACTCAGAGATTATTGTTACAGTAAGGCGTATAATTCTTCTAATGGATTGTTGAGGGGAAGAGACAAAAGTTGAGTCATCAGATTTTCTCTTGAGGTATTAGAAATATCAAAGCTTTATTTACTAAAGCAGAAAAGAGACTAGTTTTGAAATGGGATGTGTTTGGAGATTAACCATTTCTTTTGTTCATGATAAATTTGGGGTGTCCATTTCACAAACCAGTGGAGATGCTAAAATAGCTGAAGTGAAATCAACAGTATGCTGGTGGTATTTAAGACAAATAAGAGTGGAGTAAGTCAAATAGAATGATTGGTGATAGCATGACACTAAATAGGAATAAAACAACAGAGAGATTGTGGATTCAGGAAAAGCCCATGGAAACTCTCCCAGAATTAGAGTTTGAGGAAAGTAAGAGGAAACAAAAGAGAAATTAAGCATAGATCATGAGTTAAGAAGAAAACATTCCAAGCCAGAAATCACAATATCCAAGACTGCTAAAAGAAGTTTTCCTTCAATGCAGAAGCTAGAGAAAAAATAGGAAACAAAAGGGACTTCAGACTAATAAGGAGACCAATAGAACAGTGGAAGGAGATTTGAGGGAAAAGATGGGGAAGGGGAAAAGAAGAATTGAAGAAGGAAATAATTCCAATAATGTTATGCTCATATATGTTAGTATCACTATCAATCCCACCAACATGTATAGAGAGGGAGGAGTAAGATGCTGACGGAAATAGACCAAGTGACCTACACATATATGTTTTTCTCACTTTGAATGATTAACATGGTGTAAAATTACAATGTGTCAATAAAAGTACAAAAAAGCAAACAGAAAAAATGTTCTTTTTAAAAAAAGATCATACAAGCATTGACAATAGAATGAGCTACAAGATCATCATTGACCTCTCAGTTTATTTTGAGTGATGTTGGAGAAATGAAAGATCTATTGGAATAAACATGAGATAGGGTTACAGAAAGTCTTAGCATCATGTTGAGGAAGTAATGCATTATATAAGATGTGTTGTTGTTATTGTTGCTGCTTTGTGGTATTTTTGTTTGATTTGTTTATCCTTTGCCTTTGATCTGTGTCATTATAATGGTCCCAGAAGTCTTGGGACCTTAAAATTACTAATGTCTGAATTTGTGAGTGCACTAATGCTAAAAGCATAATGTTATCTGGACTGCAGATGATTTCAAATGTCTCCTTCATAGTCTCAAAATAATCTCTCTATAAGTGTTCAGGAGAAAACACCATGTCTTTAGATATTCCCTGCAAGTAGAGATTGTGGTGTTACATTCCCAAAGGTGTCTAATTTACAGTAAAAACTGGATATGTGTGTATGTTGTTGATTTAAGTGAATTTGCTACAGGAGATCTAAATTTTGATATTCCATTTTGCTATACTATTGACAATTTTTAAAAGCATCTTACATTACTTTTCCCATGATTTTCACATACAGCAAAGATTTCAGAAACATACAGATATCTATACTAGAATGCCAATTTTCTGATGTTTTAATAATTAAGCACATAGAAAGCTACATTTGTTATTTACATGGCAACTATTGCCACAAACATAGTACTTCAAGAACATAATAATTGAGGTCATCCTGGTACTAATGAGGTGGCTGATAAATAAAATGAAACTCCATGCATATGAATACCACTCAAAGAAAGAAAAAATAAATACATATCAGATGTTAAAAATGCTAATAGAATAGCAAGAAGTTGTTGCCAGTAAAAGAGTGAATATAAGTCAATAATCATCATTTCAGTTGCTGCAAAGTATTTTTTTACATTGCCTGAAATGTGAATTTCTATACTCACAATGGCCTTCTACCCAGCCCCACTGTGTTAATGATGAGAATATACACTATTTATCAGGATCCCAATATTCCTGACTTTTCAGGCTTGACTGAGATGCCCTGTTGGTTATTTCTCCATAGTTCAAATATGCTTCAGGAGCAAGATTTGCATCCTAAAATGAATATGTCACAAGACCAAGGCTGGTGAATATGTTTCAGATTGCAAAATTTCTAAGCCTTTGGGGACATGTTCAGCATCATCTCATTTTCCTGGGAGATATAAGAGTATGGGAGTCTTGATCCTCTTTTTGCTTTTCTATGGAAAACACTAAAACATTTGGGTAAATCCTTCTTATAGTGTACTTGGTTCATCTCAAAATTAAGCTGCAGTCACTCAAAATTTTACTTAGCTCTTATAGATTGACATTATATCAATATATTCAAAGAATGTCCAATATTGTTAGTAGTCAAATACATGTAGAATACAAGAGCCACAAAGGTAGGGATGTTTGCCTGCTTTGGTTAAAATTTTAATCCTAATACTTGAAACATTACGTGAAATAATGTATGTACTCAAAACATGATGTCCAGTTTTGCAAAGTTCCTACAAAAGTAAGATTAGTGTTTGAGTGGCTGGCTTATTTTACTGCAGAAATGTTTTTTTCTTAGTTAGAGGAAAGGATACCTAGCATTTCTAGATATTCTTGAAATATTTGTTCCTACTAAAATAATATTGTTAAAAATGTTCTTAGTCTCAGGTACTTTTGAAATAAATAATTCAACACTCAGCTGAAAATCAGTATCATTCCTAAATCAATGGCTAAGAAATTACCATGGGGAATAGAACACCTCCATAATTTGGGGATTGTTCAGACCTATCACTTAACCCTGACAACCAAAGGAAAATAGGATGGCCCAACAGTTCAGATAGAATAGCTGTTCTTACTTCTTTTGTAGCTTGTTTTAGCAGTTTTGGAACTTTGCCATCTCTCCTTAAACAGCAGAAAACAACTATTCTGAGATACAAAAAAACTCAATTTACTCTGTACAAGCTGAGTAAGTATTCTAGGATTCAGAACAATGTTCCTAACTTTTAAGTTAGGAAATAGTTCCAAGAAACAGACAGGAGTACAGTGATGCCTACAATACTGGTATTATATATATTGTTTATATTCTGGCAGTTCTACATTGATTCCTGTAAATATCTTTATCTGCTAATGCCCTCACAGCCAAAATTAAGTGAAGTCAACATTACTCCCAGAGAAATTCAAGTAAAATAAAATATTTACTGAAATTTTTAGGCATAGTATTTGTTTGGCTACACCTTAACCAAACATTTACCATATTAGTGGCTTTATGAGCCATACTGTAAGTCAGAATCCATACTCTAAGTCCTAGAAATAGAACAATTTTTCCCAATACAATAATTTAATATTGTACATTCAAAGAGGATCAGATATATTATTGAAATTTTAAAAACTAAAAAGAATTTATTCATAAGAAGTTAATCAATCTATATAAGTATGTATTCAATGTTTATACCATGAGCATACTGAAGAATATATGCCTCAGCTCAAATTCAAATGACTCCCCACTTCATATTAATTAAAAGTTTACAGTGTGGTGGTGCAGGCTTATAATCCCAGTACTTGGGAGGCTGAGACAGGAGGATCACAGGTTCACCGCCAGCCTCAGCTACTTAGTGAGGCCCTCTGCATCCTAGTGAGACCCTGTTTCATAAATAAAGAATAAAAAAATAGGGCTGGGGGTGTAGCTCAGAGGTCGAATCAAATGCCCCTGGGTTCAATCCCCAGTACCACACACAAAAAAGTTTTCATATGTGGATGATGCTCGTTGGCATGTAAGAGATAGTCATTTTTCTAAGTTTTAAAAATCAATAGTTATAATTCTGGAAGAAACCCATATTAAGTATAGAGTCACTTGAACAACAGAAACAAAAAAATTTAAATATAACAGTATTGTTGCTATTTTTCATTTTAATGGTAGCTTTAAGTTCAATTAGTGAGATTAGTTAAGAATATAATTAATATTTTTCAAAATTCTATATTTTTATAAAGCATAAAAGGCTCATTGTTTACTAAGGTATGAATAGTCTTTCTTCAGGCTGTATAACTGGCAACTCTATTTCCCCCTTTGCATTTCATAAATCAAGATTGACCCAAAGATGACCCTTCTATCGTCAAATCTTTCCTTTCTGTCATCATCTTATTGGGCCAAAAGTAGGAGGGAAGTAGAATGTGACCCAAGGTACTAATACCCTATATTAGGTCTTCAGTTATTTTCTTGGGTCTTCTCTACCACTAAGAGGCCAAGCAAGACCTACTACTAATCAAGACCTGACGAGCTCAAGTAAAGGTAACTGTTCTGATACTCCCAGAGGGAGTCTTTTCCACAATCAGACATTGGATATCAAAGTTATTTTAGAATCACATTTTCTTCCTTTTAGCCTTTATTGCTAAGTTTGCATATATCTAAGCATCACTTTAATATTAATTTCTTACCTAAGCCTCATATTTTAGTGGTATTATGATCAAATTTATCTTCAATTTTGCTTTGGCTTAAAGTCAAGTTTGACACTGGCTAAATTAGAGAAGACATCTTGAATTCTAAAAAAGAAGGTACTTAAGACAATAAACCTAATCCTACAGACAAATGTGGAGAGTCAACTTCTAAGGAAGTTGGACATCTAATAATAATCCTTATTGATACATTAGTTACCTTCAAATTGTATTTCTACCTAAAATTTATATTTTATATTTGTTTTAAAGCATTCCTTTCATATACTCATGAAAGTCAAATAGTTTCATGAGCAAATCGTGTTTTCTTACCAAATGCTAAGGGTGAATTCAAGCATTACTAGTTTAAACCAGTAAGCTGATATATAAAACATGTTCTTATCTCTGATTTCTGTTTATACTAAAGACAGAGGAATTGTTATCATTTTATAGAATTTTCTCTCTTGTGTGTATGTGTGTGTTATATGATCTTATGTTAATTGAGGAGTTTGTGATTCACCATAGAAAGATTATTTTTCAGTCAATATTCTTAAAAGGAAACTGGCAATTGAAGAATTAATAAGGAATTCCATCTACTCAAGAAAACAGGCATTTGCTTAAGTTGTTCGAATTTGATTCCACATAAGCTCTTTTCCATTCAATGATTTCTTAGAGTTGGCTCAGAAGTCAATTTAGTACAGTCTTCCTAAACACCTGAGAATTCTCTGAAAAAGAGAGGCAAATGGAATCTGACTGCTTCCCTTTCCCTACCTGGGGCTTAAATTCTGAGATTCTTTGGTAAGGTCAGTTGATGAGACTCAGTTTATACAAGTATTGCAATGACAACAGTTCTAGTAAGGTATACTTACTATTTACTTCATAAATACAGTATATGCTTAAATAGTAAAAGCTTGATGAGTCATATTATTACCTAAAAAGGCAATTTATTAAAATCATATAAGGAGATGTGATACTGTATACTCTTTCAAAAAATAAGACTAGCAGGGTGTGGTGGTGCACATCTATAATCCCAATACTTAGGGGGCTGAGACAGGAAGACCACAGGTTCAAGGACAGCCTCAGCCTCAGGAAGTAGTGAGACTCTCATCAACATAGCAAGACTGTTTCAAAGTAAAAATAAAATAGGGCTGGGGATGCAGCTCGGAGGTAGAATGCCCCTGAGTTCAATTCCCAGTGCCACAAAAATAAATAAATAATAGAAAAGTAAGGCTAATTTATTTCATTAAGTATTTCAGTCAAAATACCTGAGATATGGTCATCTCTATTCTTATTAAAACAATAAAGTTAATCATATCACTTATAATTACTGAAGACATAGATTTAAAGTATAATGAGTGCAGTTTCATAATCCTTCATTACCTGTGCTGTTCTATGTACTTCTATATATATTGATTATTTTTAAATCATTCAGCTCTTATTTATAGGTAAGAAATGTGAGCCCCAGGTTCCTAGTAGGTTCTTGGTGTATGTTAAGTAAATAGATGACCAAACTTGTAATGATACTTTCATTAATGTCAAAAATTAAATTCAAAAAAATTTACTCCAAGTTTAGTGTTTCTAATACTTTTGATTAGATAGATTTTCCACATTGGCTACATCTATTTGTAAGTATGGCTCTCATTTTTTTCCTTAAAGTGAAGCATTATATCCAAATCACTTCTAAATTATTAGTAACAGTTTTTTAATTTATTTATAGGTGCAATAATGGCAAGTTTTCTTTTGGTTGTGAATATCCTGGCATTAACCCTGCCTTTTTTGGTGAGTTGATTTCATTTAACCAGTTGATAATAAAATAAATAAAAAAGTTTGATTTAAAGGTTCTAATTGTGCAAATGTCTAAATGCAGTTATATCTCATAGAGCAAAATACCTGCACAATAGTTCTTCTTATATTTATTTCTTTTATATAAAGTAATGTTCTTCTGGATATTCATTTAGTTACAATAATTTTTAAAATTACACTTGGTCATGTATAGAAAACCTTTCAAATTTATATATTATATAAAATATAGTCTAGGAAAATAATACTGAAAATGTTTGTAAATTATAAAGCTGCTATAATGATAATTCACAAAGAATAAATACAGAAACCATAGTCCAGGATCAGAAATTCTTTTTATTAAATTCTTATCTCTCTTTAAAAAGCAGGGGCTTGGTTGAGCCTCTCCATGAATTTCAGAGGCCTTGATACTCCTATCGTTAGCATCCAAATTATTATCTTATATCCTACTCTTACCCCTTGGCTGACTCTTCCTGGGATCCCTGTCCACAAACAGCTTGAAGGCTGACAGACCTTGTTTTGAATTACATGCCATGTTTATTTTATTTTTTTTTAATTTTTTAATTTTTTTGTGGTACTGGGATTGAACTCAGGGGCATTCTACCTCTGAACTACACCCCCAGCCCTATTTTTTATTCTTTATTTTGAAACAGGGTCTCACTAAGTGCCTCACTAGGTAGCAGAGGCTGGCAGCGAACCTGGATGCTCCGGTCTCAGCCTCCCAAATGGTGGGATTACAAGCATGTGCCACCACGTCCAGCTCTACATGCCATGTTTAAATGTTGACCAAAAACAAAAAAAAGGATTTTGATTTTTGTCTTTGTATTTTTTATTGATGTCATTGTTGCTTTGGCTATTGCTGTGTTTTCCTGTCACATTCATTCAGGAACTGCCAACACTGTATTTGCCAACAGCAAGAACAAAAAGACAAGCATAGATAATAGTATACACTTTCCTGTTCTTCCTGATAATATTGTAAAATTTTAGAGGGTAGCGATTTTTGCTTCATGTATTACTAAGTTTAGACTTGATTTTAAATTCATATCTATTAAACACATCTACTAGTAAATTCTTGGAGTCAAAATTACTTTAAAAATTCTAATTTAAGTTACTTTCAGATTTCTTTCATTTATTCTTTGAAATTTTATTTAAGGTGTAAATCATAAAATGAGTCACAACTCTCTGCTGTACAGCAACTTCTTTTTGAGCTACTTGAGCCTATTTTAGGCCCAAATTTTCTTCCTATTTTCATGAGTACTTCAAGTCTCAGGGACATGCACAAATAATTCAAAGAAAAATAATCTTTCATCTCTAGATTTTACCATTCAATTCTACAAGTAGTCAAAAATCACACAAATTAAAGCACCCATGCAATACCATCTTTATCCCTTTCCCCAAAATAAAAATACTAAACATATATTTTGTCTTTAATACCAATGATATTTTTAAAACAAAACAGGAAACCAAAGTAAGCAAACACACACACACAAAAAAATTGCCTTGCTTTTTTTTTTAACTTCTAATTTCTCATCATTTATTTTTCTGTAACTCCTCAGGCTGCAGAGTTGCAAAACCAGGATCAACCAGCAGTAAGTTTATTTTAATTATTTCTGTTAGAGACATGAACTCTAAAGTATATTATTCAAAAATCAAACATTTTAAATGTCATCCATCTAAAATCTAAATAAATATTTTATTTCCACAAAATAAACTAATAATCATTGTAAAAAATCAAAAACCAATCATGTTGACAACAGATAATACAAATCAACCTTGTTCATCTAAAAGTGTTGCTTTCATTATCTATCCCAAAGGTATCTTTGGCTTTCTTGTCTTAGCAACATGAGAAAACTTTCTTGACACTTTACATTGGAAATGGGGAGGATAGTAAAGCTTAGTATCCTCCTGCCCACATTTTAAGGCTTAGAGAAAAATCTCTTTCTGACCCATCCTTGAATACTTCTCATATATTTGTAACTGTAACTCTTTTTTGTGTCCCAAATACATTTGAGTGAATACATTTAAATATGTTTTCTTTTATGAAAAATGTTTCCTTTACAGTATTATTTTGTTGATCCATTTCTATTCATATGGAAAGGTACACTGACAAATTTTTATTACTACATATAACTGATAGAACATAGAAAAATAAAAACAGAAAATCTCCTATCTGATCTTCTCTTTTTCCTATCTATCTTTTGTGGAGAAAATTAAACAAAAAGAAACAAATCCAAAGTCTAAATCCAGAAATCCCACATTTTACTCTTTTACTATAATTTGTTTAGGGAAAATAAAACTCAGACTAATCTCTACATAAAAAAATTGTGAGCATGTGGTGAGAAGATGTACATAAGGTACATGTATGTGCTTGTGCAAAATATGTCAAAGTTCTGTATGAAATTTTTTAAGTGTTATATTTATCCAACATTATCAAGCCCTGGGCAATTTAGTTTACATCATAGTTTACATCTAATTTGTTTGAAATACATATTATTTTATATTATTGAAAATAATATTTTATAATGTCAAGATCATAAATTCAAATCTAAGTTTCCATGTCCATATCATATTAATTAATATAATTGCCAAGTTCCATACTTCTAATATTATATCAGTATCAAATACTATATTCTTTCAGAAAATTCTGCTTTGAGATATGTCTACATTATTGTCTACAAAAATACTTTTCTGCACAATTTTTTTTTTTGCAGTGCCGTGAAAATATTGAAAGATTGTTTGATCAGAAAACAGTTCCATTCATCCCAATTCACTATGTGTTGAATAGCTATCACCACTTTGAGCCCAATTACTACCAACAAAGAGCACCTGTACCAATTAATAATCTATATATGCCTTACCCATACTATGCAAAATCATTTGTACTTAGGCCACAGGCCCAGATTCCCCAGTGGCAAATCATGCCAAATATCCACCAGCCTACCATGGTGCATCACCCAAACCTCCACCCATCATTTATGGCCATTCCCCCAAAGAAACCTCAGGAAGAAACCAATGTCCCTGCCAGTGATCCCAATGCTACTGTTGAGCCTACACCAATTCCTGTCAATGAGCCAGCAGTGAACACTGTGGTCATTCCAGAAACTTCCTCAAAGTTTGTCAACACCCCTGAGACTGCCTCAGTCCCAGTTACTACCACAGTCCCAGTTACTACCACAGTTCCAGTTACTTCACCTGCATCATGAGAGCACTAAGAAAATATCAAAGAAAACAAGTGTAGGTAAGTGAGCAAAAGATAAAAATGAACAATCCAGACAAGAAGAATGGAATTATCAATGCAATTGTAAATTCTTTATTATTATTTTTATTGGTGCATTGTAATTATACATCTTAGTGATGTAAGCATCTTCTTTACTCATCCAGGTTTTCTTCTTCTTTGTCTAGAGTCCCTTCTATGTCCCTTTTTCTCCCTAGCTTCCAAATATTAGGGAGAACATCTGACTTTTTACTTTTTGGGGGTTTTTTTGTTTTTGTTTTTGTTTTTGTTTTTTTGCGGTGCTGGGGATTGAACTCAGGGGCTTTCTACCTCCGAGCTACACCTCCAGCCCTATTTTTTTTTTTTTTATTCTTTATTTTGAAACCAAGTCTCACTAAGTTGTGGAGTGCCTCACTAGGTAGCTGAGGCTGGCCGCAAACCCGGATCCTCTGGTCTCAGCCTCCCGAATGCTGGGATTACAAGCGTGTGCCACCATGCCCGGCTTACTTTTTACTTTTTGTGACTGACTAATCTCACTTGGCATAATGTTCTCCAGTTCTATTCAATTCCCTGCAAATGACATAATTTTGTCCTTCTTTATGGCTAAGTAAAACTCCACTGTAAAATAGTAACAAGGGATAAGTTAAGATTGACATAAGAGCAAGCAAAATAGGCTACCTATAATTTTAATTTGAAAGATTTATAGTACTGACAAATTAGATTCTGTTCCAACAAGAAATGAAAAATAATCTTATTTTATAAAATTGGGAGTTTTATTATCAAAGATTTTTCTAAAAATTTGAACACTCTTAGTCTTTTACTCTTATTTCATCCCTATTCACACACAAACTATAATAGTAGAGTAAAATACTGTATAATAGTCTCATGGTTTTTTGTCCCCAAAACGAGTTTTCTTAGATCAAATTTTTTAGAATATAAGCTTACATACATTTTAATTCTATATTAATGCTTTTACTCTAATTTTGGTATAATAGAGTTAAAGGAAATGATATATTTACCATACATTCTTTTATTTCACCTATCATCCTTGGAAGGATCCATGAAGTTAGGCATCACAAATTTTCCTAAAATAAAACTATGGAGGAATTATAATCCCTAACTTGAAAAATGCATAAATATTAAAAGGATTTCAGAATATCAAATGTAATGCAAAATGTTAGTTCATTATTTGGATTGATGAATGATGGTCGAGTCTAAAATAATTTTTGACATTTGTGAAATTTAATAAATTGAAAAGTTCACAGATTATAAAATAATTTAGAAAGTTACAAAATTTTGGAGCTTTGCAATAGTTCTTCAGTCCATTAAACTATGTACATACTTTATGATTTAAAATACCAAACAATGGTCTGCAGTCTTAAGGGACCAGCATAAACCACAAAAGGCTATTTTTTCTAACTTTTATCCTAATAACCCAAGATTGGTCATTATTATCTCTGAATTTTCTTTTCTTCATAATTTAGGCTGCTATTAGGCATGAATGAAAATGCATATGTGAAAAGGACTTCAAAATCTAAACAATCTGCTGGGCGTGGTGGCGCACGCTTGTAATCCCAGCATTCGGGAGGCTGAGACCGGAGGATCCGGGTTCGCGGCCAGCCTCAGCTACCTAGTGAGGCTGCAACTTAGTGAGACCCGGTTTCAAAATAAAAAATAGGGCTGGGGGTGTAGCTTGGAGGTAGAATGCCCCTGTGTTCAATCCCCAGTACCGCAAAAAAAAAAAAAAAAAAAAAAAAAATCTAAACAATCTGTCAAATATATGAAAAAGTAAAATAAAAACAATAAATAACAAAATTTATTTTTAATCAACACCCTAAGTCATTAATAAATAATAATAACTTTATAACTTTAAATGATATAATTATATCAGTTGCTTCCTATCACAACCACATGGAGCAGATTTTATGACTGTTTCAAAAAATAAGATTAAGGAGATTAAGTAAATCATCACACATAGTACAAAATGGGAACCAAGCAAAATGCATTTAATTTCAGATAGTGAGCTGATTACTATGTCATTCATTTCCATATTGGTGGTCTACTTTTCAGAAATACATAAAAAAGCACTCTATGATATCTTTAGACTGCCATATGAATAAATTCTGTTAGCACATCTACTAACAAAAGGATAATAAACTGAATTAATATTTGACTTTCAAGAGTTTAGAAAATAAAATTGAGAAAATGAATGGAAACAACATAAAATCAAGTAATGTAATATACAGTTACATATTTACCCCAAATTATTACAGGATTATGTTCTTAATGGAGTAATTATTTTTCAATAGTTACATTTGTTCAAAATTCATGAATCTAGATTCCTGAATTAAAACCACTGTCCATCACTTATAAATAAGCATGTCAAGGATAGTGTCTGAATAAATATTAGGTAAATTCTATTATTTTTAGCTCACTGTATGTAATTTTAAATATTAAACTGAAACATTTAATTTGATAAACTTGGATACAGACGTAAGAGAAAAATCATTGAAGCTAAATAAAAGCTTATATATGAGAATTGCTAAGATACCCATCAACTAAAATCATAAACTGTTGTCTTTCATAGGTCTTGCTGAAGCCAAATGACTACTTCAAACTCTCCTTTGGCCAGTTGTTTTCCTTCGTTTAAGAGAAAATGTGATTTTCACCGATTTAATTCCTTTCTCTTTTTCCCCTTACAGTTCAGACTCATGCCACATTTAATTTTTTGATTCATGCACAATAAAGTCAGTTGAATG
The DNA here is from genome assembly GCA_004027655.1 of Graphiurus murinus. Lineage (NCBI taxonomy): Eukaryota > Metazoa > Chordata > Mammalia > Rodentia > Gliridae > Graphiurus > Graphiurus murinus. The sequence continues at coordinate 17,499 of PVLC010002033.1, forward strand.
CAACTGGATCTCTTGAATCTGTGGTGATGCCTTGGACGTCTTTGAAACCTTAACATCCCAAGGACAATTTAGTATGAATTTGAGTACACAATTTACCTTTGGGCACAGATCACAGTTTCATCAAGTTTTCAAAGTGGTTCATGATCTAGTACTGAGTAAGATCTGCTTCTCTAGGATGATACTGGAACATGTAAACTTACTAAGTCACTGAGACCAGATAAGAACTAAGCTATGGTGTTATAATTCAAAAGATGCAAAGTGACTCTTGCAGATATTAAATTTAAGTGTCCAAATGCAAGTTTACAATATTCATTCCCAAGAACAAATTCTGGGCACAGGCAAGCTACAGATATCCACAACTACAAACAGATATACTGCAAAATTGAAGGAGTTGATAGACACTCTAAACATGCATGACCAGTTTCCTCCAGACTGGAAGCCACAATCTCACATATAATCATAATATGATCAAAAACACACACATACACACACACACACCTCTGCACCAGGAAGTTTATACTTTTGAGGTTCTTCAGTCTGAAAACACTGATCAATATTCAAATGCTAATGATATGACATAGTTTTTCCCTTAAACAAATATTTCAAGGAAAATTAGCAGGTCTTATGTATTTGATCCACATTTAACACATCATGCCAGGAAAAATATAAATCAGTAAACCCCTAAGAACTATTTACAGCTCGCTCACCAACTCTGCTGCTATATTAGTGGCGATTTACAATCTTTTACCCACTCTCTCACTCAAATGCTAGAATCAGAGAAAGAGGCATGGTCAGGAATATGGCATGGCTCAGCCTCATTTGCTATGAACACTAAAATTATGACTAATTTGTGAAGCAAAGTAATGTATGAAAGTGGTAATATTTATTTTATTAATTTAAGAAAATATAACCTACTATATACAAGGTATTATACAAATTTTTGTAGTAATATGACCAATAACAATATTTCATAATAATTAACAATAAGCAGTTACATAATACATACCATGTGCTAGTCAATCTTCTATTTTTTTATATGTGCGTACTCATATAAGTCATGTATATAGTCATGGTCTACATATTGTTGCTGCTGCTGTTTTTGTTATGAAAGAAAGAGAAACGAAGTAATTTTCCCCAAGTACAGCTGAGACACGAACCCACATAGTCTTGCTTTAAAGTCCACGTCCTTGAAACAGACAAATAGTCCAAAGGAATAAAACAAGAATCCCAGAAATAAACCCAAACATATGCAGCCAACCAACTTTCAACAATGGCACCAAGAATAACAATGGGGAAAGAACAGTCTCTACAAACAGTGCTGGAAAAACTGGATAGCCATATGCAAAAGAATGATATTGAACCTGTGTCTCACACCATAGACAAAATCAAACCAGAATGATAAAAGAACTAAACCTAAGACTTAAAACCATATAATTCCTAGGAAAATTTTATATTGTCTTTGCAAGTGATCTTTCTTTTTATCACACTAAAAGCTCTGGCTGCAAAAACAAAAATAAATAAATGGGGCTTCTACCACACCCAGAGCAAATGAAATAATCAACATAAGGAAAAGCCCATCTAAAGATTAGGAGAAAGTATTTGCTAACCATATATTTGATGAGCAGTATACATGAAGAACATAAAGAACATAAAAAACAATAGCAGAAAAATAAATAACCTGATTTTTGTGTGTGTGTGTGGTACTGGGGATTGAACTTGGGGCATTCTACCTCCAAGCTACACCCCCAGCCCTATTTTTTATTCTTTATTTTGAAACAGGGTCTCACCAAGTTGCGGAGGGCCTCACTAAGTAAATAACCTGATTTTTTAAATGAGGAAAGGACACAAATAGACATTTCTCCAAAAAATACATAAAAGTGGTCAACAAGTAAATCAAAAAGATGTTCATCACTAACCAAGTCAAAACCACAAAGGGATATCACTTCACATATTGGGATGGTCATCATCAAAAAACCAAGTGATAACAGGTATAGGTAAGGTGTGTGAAAAAAAAAAAAAGAAAATCCTCAATCACTGTTGGTTGGTTCTGTCATTGTGGAAAGCAGTATGGGAGTCCCTTTAAAAATCACAAATATAATTTCCACACTATTCCAAAATCCTTCTGTGGATATACGCCCAAAGAAAATGAAATCACTGTACAAACAGATGCACTCCCTGGTTCACTGCATTATTCACAATAGTCAAGACATGCAAATAATTTAAGTGTTCATCAAGGGATGAACAAATAAAGAAATTGTGTGGGAAAGCTACTGATTTTCATGAGTGAAACAAGAGACACCCATGAGTTGTTTATTTTAAACTTGGGTAAGTTGCTTGAGACACAAATGTCCAACCAAGGGAAAATTATTTGGTTTTGTAACTCATGGGAAACTGGATCTTTAGCATGGAAAAGAAATCTGATCAAGAGATTCACACATAATCATTCATTTATCAATTACATTAGCAGTGATTATTACATGAAAACAGCATGTTTTTGCCCCACCTCTAGAAACTTGTAGTCCAGTAAGATTTTAAAAACCATTTGATCTGGAAGTAGTGTTGCAGGTTTATAATCCCAGTATTTAGGAGACTGAGACAGAAGGATTGTAATTTAGTGTTTTCTTGCCTTTCTCTCCTTATTGTTTTTATATCCAACCATGATTATAAAGAAATGTCCCAAGAGTAGAATCAGAAGTGGTTAATAAAACAACTAAGCATGCATGCACAAACTTGTGTACAAAATTATGGACACATTTGATATGTAAAAACAAACAAGTCATTGCAGAAATCTCTTTTATCTGAATTTCAGAGGGCTTAGACTACTAATTGATTTGCCTTTTTTTCCTATGATGCTCTATTCTATGGAAAAGGAATTTATATATCTTTAGTTTCCTTTTGGCTTCTAATACTTTCTGCTCTGTTATGTTTTATTTCTATATGTAGGGTTTTACACTTCCTTCTAGAAATATTTGGTATCAATTTTTTGCATATAAATGTAACTCAGGAAGAAGAGGAGGAGGAGGGGATGAGATGGAGGAGGAAGAGGGAGAGGATGAGGAAGAGGAAGAAGCCACCAGTTCAGACATGGTGGCACATGCCTGTAATCTGAGTATTTGAGAGGCTCAGATAGGATCATCACAGGTTCAAGGCCAGCCTCAGTAACTTAGAAGGCCCTAAGCAACTTACCAAGACCCTGTTTCAAAATAAAACTAAAGTAGAGTTGGAGTGTAGGTCGGATACATAATGCCCCTGTGTTCAATCCCCAGTACAACAATTAAAACAATAAGCAATGAATAAAAATGGAGTAAGATGTACATGTCAGGAGAGATGGAATGCATGAAGAAAGCATTAAACCTTAAATATACATATTAAACCCACCTTAAATATTGAACTCACGCTTTAAATTTCTCTGTTTGCTATACTTTAGGTGTACCTTAATACAGCTGCCCCTCAGAGGACTGGTTTCAGGACCCTCTGCACATACCAGTCAGCAGAGATACTCAACTGTTTATGTAAGATTATATACTACTTGCATATAATCACACATTCTTCTATAATCATCTCTAGGTTACTTATAAAACCTAATATAATGCAAATGCTGTATAAATAGTTGTTATACTCTATTATTTAGACAATAATAACAAAAGGCCATCTCTACATGTTCAGTTCAGCTATAATTTTCCCAACATTTTCTATCCATAATTAATTTAATTCACCAGTGTAGTACTCATAGATATGGAGAGAAATTTGTATATTTTAAGTGATATATGTGCATACTTTGTAAATATATGGAGTATATTTTTTAACCAGCAAGAATAAATAACTAAAACCATTTTAAGCATGATTTTATCCAACTTAGTGATCCTTATCTTAGAACTCAAACAGATGGATTCATTATTTGCTCTTTTCTACCCTATAAGAAACTTTCTGTCCTTTCAATGTGATAGATAAATGCTAGACTTCAAATTCTCATTTTTAAATATTAAATAATATATTTTGTTTACCTTACACCAATCGTGAGAAAAATCACTAAACCAAGAGCTCCATCTTTTGGACATTTGAAACATACACAAGACAGCTGCTTGATTCTGAAGCTCTACCTCAAAGGTTTCAGGTTTGGGGTCCTGGATACCCATATAATGCTTATGAACGGTTTAGTTACCTCAGCAAAAATTGCTTCACCAAGTAAAGGAAATTAAAAATTATAGTAACATTGTAAACTACTATATCATAAACATGAAGAATGAAGATAGCAATAAAATAAATGGACTATAAGTAAATAAGAAATATACTTTACTGCTATATCCATCTCAAATTATTTATAGTAATGAGAAACTGAGAACAATCTATTAAGATAAGAATGAATAAGAACCTGTCCTGTGAAATATCCATATGGCATAATAAGGAGTCACCAAAATTATGTTCATAAACAATTAATATGTAATAGAATTGAGAGCCTATGTAAACTTTAGGATGTATAAAAATGATATACATTGTATAAAATGTTTACATAATCAAAACAATTAAAATTAAACAGAATTAGTTACCCTACAGGTTTTTAATTTTATTATTCCTAATTATTATTTTTTCTTTATTATTGGTGCATTGTAAATATACATCTTTGTTAGGTACAAGCTGGTAGAGGCATACATGCACATGTCTCTCATTCATCCCTTCCCAGTTCCCACCCCATTCCCTCCCTCCTTCCTCCTTCTCAAATTCACTTTAGTTATTGACTTTGATATGTTTGTGAAAGTACATCATGGGCATTAGGGTGTTTCCCTCTCCCCCAACACCTCCAGTTAAGTCAACTTCTTTGCTCATGTAAGGTTTCTCCTTCATCATCTAGACTCCCTCTTATGTCCTACTTTCTCCCTAGTATCCGCATATTAGGGAGAGCATACAATTTTTTACTTTTTGTGACTGACTAATCTCACTTAACATGTTTTTCAGTTCCATCCATTTCCCTGCAAATGATATGATTTTGTTCTTATTTATGGCTGAATAAAATTCTATTGTGTACATATCCCATAGTTTTGTAATCCATTCATCTGTTGATGGACATATTGGCTGGTTCCACAGTTTGGCAATTATGAATTGTGCAGGTATAAATATAGATGAACATGCATCAGTCTGATAGTTTGTTTTCCATTCTTTTGTGTAGATATCCTGAAGTGGTATTGCTAGATCATATGGTAGGTTCATTCCCATTCATCTGAGGATCCTCCATACTGTTTTCTAAAGTGGTTGCACTAATCTGCAATCCCACCAACAATGTATTAGGGTTCTCACTTCTCCACATCCTCGCCAGTATTTGTTGCTGGTTGTGCTTTTGATGATCGCCATTCTAATTGGGGTTAGGTAAAATCTCAGGGTAGTTTTGATTTGTATCTCTCTGATTGCTAATGATGTTGAACATTTCCTCATACATTTATTGGCCATTTGTAGTTCTTCTTTTGTGAAGTGTCTATTTAGAACATTTGCCCATTTTTTGATTGCGTTATTTGTTTTCTTAGCTGTAAGTTTCTTGAGTTCTCCGTATATTCTAGATATTACTCCTCTATCTGAGGAGTAGCTGGCAAAATTTTCCCCCATTCTGTGGGTTCTCTGTTGAGGTTGATAGTTTCTTTTGCTACAAAGAAGCTCTTTAGTTTAATGCAATCCCATGTATTGATCTTCCTTTGAGTTGCTTATGCCTTGGGGTCTTGTTGAGAAATTTTCTACCTGTACCTATGTGTTGAAGGGTTGGGCCTATGCCCTCTTCAAGTAGCTGCAAGGTCTCTGGCCTGACTTCCAGGTCTTTACTCCATCTTGAATTGACTTGCGCAGGGTGAGAAAGTGGGGGTTATTTCCAATTTTCTGCATATGATTAACCACTTTTGCCAACACCATTTGTTGAAGAGGATATTTTTTTCCTGTGCATGTTTTTGGTTCCTTTGTCAAAAATCAATTGACTCTAAGTGTGTGGGTTTGTTTTTGAGTCTTCTATTCTCCTCCATTGGTCTATGTGTCTGTTTTTGTGTCAATACCATGCTGTTTTTATTACTATGCCTTTGTAGCATAGTTTGAAATCAGGTATTGTGATGCCCCCTGTATGTTTCTTGTTGCTAAGAACTACTTTGGCTATTCCAGGCTTTTTCTTGTTTAAATGAATTTAAGGACTGATTTTTCTATGTCTGTGAGCAATATGGTACTTTAATGGGTATCACATTGAATCTGTAGGTCACTTTTGGGAGAATGGCCATTTTTTTTTTTTTTTTTTTTTTTTTTTTTTTGGCGGTACTGGGGATTGAACTCAGGGACATTCTACCTCCGAGCTATACCCCCAGCCCTATTTTTTATTCTTTATTTTGAAACCGAGTCTCACTAAGTTGCGGAATGCCTCACTAGGTAGCTGAGGCTGGCCGCGAACCCAGATCCTCCGGTCTCAGCCTCCCGAATGCTGGGATTACAAGCGTGCGCCACCACGCCCGGCTTGAGAATGGCCATTTTGATAATATTTATTCTGCCTATACAAGAGCATGGAAGATCTTTCTATCTTCTAAGGTCTTCTTCAATTTCTTTTTTCAATTCTTTTAAAGTTTTTCTTATAGACATCTTTTACTTCCTTAGTTAAGCTTATTACTAAGTATTTTATTTTTCAAGGTGCTATTATGAGTGGAATTGTTTTCTGTATTTCTTTTTCAGCAGATTTGTGATTGGCATACAGGAAAGCTTTTGATTTTTTAAGATTAATTTTGTATCCCGACACTGCAGAACTCGTTGATCAGTTCTATAAGCTTTTTGGTTGACTTTGTTGGTTCTTCTAAGTATAGTATTATGTCATCTGCAAAAAGGGATAGTTTTAGCTCTTCTTTTCCTATTTTTACATTTTTCACTTCTTTCTCTCGCCTTATTGGTCTGGCTAGAGTCTCAAGTACTATATTGAACAGAAGTGGTAATAATGGACATCCTTGTCTTGTTCCTGTTTTTAGTGGAAACTCTTGCAGTTTTTCAATTTATCAGGAATTATCATACTGGGGGGAAAAGCAAATAACTATTTCAGTTTTCCATGATTCTTTCATATGGCTCACAGAATGTTTTGAGAATAAAAATGTCAAATAATAAAACTAGTAACTAATACTGGATAAAAAATGATATATTTGATACTTTCTGCATTTGAAAAATCTATCATCATTAGGAAGTCCAACAAGTTCTTCAATAAATAAGCAATTACTACAAGCATTAACACATTTTATAAGTAAGTGTGAGGTGGGTAGGAGGAAGGTAGTAAGAATGAAAAACTGCATATAAAAATACATATTCTAAGTTGTTTTTTCTTTCAGGAATGGAAGTAAAAGACCCCATATTACTTTTAGGATAAGTTTTATTGCCATCTCCTAATTTATAGATTTATAATAAATAAGTGTATATATTAACAGCATATGTATTTAAATATTTTGTAATTTTACCTAAAGTTCCTATTATTACAAGAGGAAAAAAGAGACTATATCATAAATACTGAAATCTCATGTAACCCCATTTAGAATAGCAATCGTCAGCTGGGCATGGTGGCAAGGGACTGTAATCCCAGTATTAAGGAGGCTGAGACAGGAAAATCCCAGGTTCACAGCCAGCCTCAGCAACTTAGTGATACCCTCTGAAACTTAGTGAGACCCTGTTTAAAAATAAAATATGGTTCAGGGCATAGCTCAGAGGTAGAATGTCCCTGGGTTCAATCCCTAGTATCATAAAAAAAAAAAAAAAAAGAATGGCCGGGCGTGGTGGCGCACGCTTGTAATCCCAGCATTTGGGAGGCTGAGACCGGAGGATCCGGGTTTGCGGCAAGCCTCAGCTACCTAGTGAGACACTCCGCAACTTAGTGAGACCCTGTTTCAAAATAAAAATAAAAAATAGGGCTGGGGGTATAGCTCAAAGGTAGAATGCCCCTGAGTTCAATCCCCAGTACCGCAAAAAAAAAAAAAAAAAAAAAGGCAATCATCAAGAAGTCAAACAACAATAAATTCTGTCAAGGATGTGGAGAAATAAGAACTCTTCTACACTGTTGGTGGGATTACAGCCAATACAGAGATCATTGTGGACATTCCCCAGAAAACTGTGAATGAATCCACCATATGAATCAGCTATACCACTCCTGGTTATCTTTCCAAAGGGACTCAAACCAGAATCGTATAGTGATACATACATATTCATGTTTATAGCTGCACAATAGCAAAATTATGGAACCAACCTAGGTGTCCATCAACAGATAAATGGATTACAAAATTATGGGATATACACACAATGGAATTCTACTCAACAATAAAGAAAAACAAAATTATGTCATTTGCAATAAAATGGATAGACTGGAGAACATTATGTCAATGAGATTAGCCAGTCACAGAGAATGAAAAGTCCTATGTCTTCTTTCATATATGAAAGTTATGCAGTAATCTGGATATAAGAGGAATTGTAGACAATGGAAGAGAAACCCCAGTGGAGTGGGGGGGTGGCTAGGGGAGGGGTGAGGAAGAGGGAGAATCAATGAAGGAATCACTTCCATGGACATTCTGTACATATATGAGAATACCAATGTCAACCTTAATATTATGTATGGGGAGGAAGAATGGGGAGGGAGCCAGGGGAAAGCTCACCAAGTGCTTGTGTGCATGTATGTCATTATCACTATAAACTATATTATTATGTGAAAATATAATGCAACAACAAATGGACAAAATAAATAAATAAATAAATAAATAAATAAATAAATAAATAAATAAATGTTGGAATCTCTAAAATACCTTAGATGAGATGGAACCACCATACGACCCACCTATACCACTCCTTGGTATTTTTCCAAAAGAATTAGTCAGAATACTATAGTGATACATGCATAATCATGTTTGTTTATAGCAGCACAATTTATAATAACCAAGTTATGGAACCAACCTAGGTGTTCATCAAAGGATGAATAGATTAAAATAAATGCAGAGTTTACACACAATAGAGTTTTACTCAGCCAGAAAGGAAAACAAAATTATATCATTTGCAGGAAAATGGACGGAACTGGAGAACATCACGCTAAGTGGTATCAGCCAGACTCAGAAAAATCAAGGGTTGCCTGTATTCTCTCATTTATGGAAGCTAGAAAGAAAAAAAAAAGAATCTCATGGAAATTAGGAGAAAGACCAAGAAAATAGTGGAAGGGGATAGGGAAAAATAGGGGAGGAAAGATAGGGGAGATACAGGAGACAGACCATATAATGTTATATGCATATTTGAATCAATCACTATGAATCTCACTATCATGTACAAAAATAGTGGCCAACTAAAAATTGTAAGAAAGAACTTAGATAAGAAATACAAAAGCTTAAAATATTTATAGGTTAATTCTAACTTTTATATCTTTTCTTTCAGGTATTGTCCAGATTAAATCCAGAATTTCTTCTATTTAATAAATATTTCTTCAAGTGAAGCTATTTGATTATTATTTATATATTTATTTATTTACTTATTTACTTATTTGCAGTACTGGGAACTGAACTCAGAGGCATTCTATCTCTGAGCTACATCCCCAGTCCTTTTATTATTTTATTCTTTGTTTTGAAATAGGGTCTCGCACACCTGGCTAAGTGAAGCTTTTTAAATAACAAAGTTAAACTAAAATTATTATATATCTTTTATATTTTAAATATTATTGGATGAGTGACCTGAGTTTATTCTGAAATTTTAGAAAACAGAAGAAAAAGCAAAAATTAAACAAAATTGTTATCCTTCTACCCAAAGTAGGGAGGGAGGGGATAGTCTTCTAACCCAAATACAACTCTCTCATAGTTATAGGTCATTTACTTAAAAGAAAATATTCATGTCATTAAATAGCATCATGCACAAAGGCCTCATATAATTATGTCATCATAATTTATATGCATAATTCTCTATTTGGAGCAAACATATTTTATCCATATTTATAATAAACAGCTCTGTGGCACATGTTACTGAGAAGCACAGTTCTTTCCATGGGATAAATTGTCAGGTGTGGAATGAATGAAAGCAGCACACTTTACATGCACAGACATTTGCTTATTGAGATTGCATAGACATTTTATATTCCAACTGCTATTTTTTTTTCCTTTTCTGTTTTCTTTTTTTCCAACTGCTAATTTGAGAAAGGTATAAAGGGCCAGTGGCAAATATAAGTCATTAAATAGACATAAAACAACTTGTTTTTATAGCAGAAACAAACACTTGCTTAATGGCAGAAACCAGTTAAAAGGCCATTAACAGGCGAGGTGAAAAATTATAACTTGAATAAGTGAGGCCAAAAAAAAAGGTAGAATATTTTTAAGGACTTCCTGATAGACTAGCTATGAAGGGTAAGAGAGAGAAAAAGTCAAAGTGACTAATGTTTTTGAAATGAAAAATTGAAAACAGAGGATGCTATAAATATTGATTATAGGATAAGGAAAAACAGGAGTTCCATTTGGATATATCAAATTTGAGAGGTCTGTTTAGTGGTTAAATAGCAATATCCAGCAAACAGTTAGATATGCAAGTCTAGAGTATAAAATACAGGTGAGGACCAGTGAGATTATATATTTAAGAATTGATGGCATAGAGTTGTCACTTAAAACCATAAGATCCAAACCATGCCTGGTGGTACATACTTGTAATCCAAAGTACTTAAAAGTCTGAGGCACGAGGATTGCAGATTTAAGGCCAGCCTCAGCAACTTAGCAAGACCCAGTTTTAAAATGAAAAAAATGGCTGGTGGAATAGCTACGAGGTAGATTGCCCCTGGCTTCAATCCCCAGGACCCAAAAACAAGAGAGAAGAGAGAGAGAGAAAGAGAGAGAGAGAGAGAGAGAGAGAGAGAGAGAGAGAGAGAGACACGCTGATCCCCAGATGTAATCAGCAACAGAGTGACTGATTGGAAACAGGTCAAAGATCAAGTCAAGTCCTGGGGCACCTGAACATTAAACATTCTAAAAAAAAAAAAAAAAAAAAAGCTTGTCATTTTAATTATTTTTACTAGCAAAATAAAATTTGTTCCCTTTGACTAAAAGATAATCTCATTCTCACATTGGGGAATATGCTTTAAAACTTTTAAATAAACATATAATGTTAACATAAGATCATTTTTTCCACAAACAGATATCAGGAGGGGGAAACATTCTACATATAGAGAACTGCTAAGTCAAAGATCAAAACATTTCCTCAGAAAGCTGTTGAACAAAAGAATTATTGCTTCTGATGTCCTAGTACAGAAATTCTTTCAACCAAAACTCTTCTTGGCTATTTCCCCATATCTAACTAACAAAACCATAATTTTAAACTTCACAACAGAACATAGTACTGCTTATTGTTCTGAAGCAAGTAGAAAATTTATTTTGGAAAGAAAACAAATCACATTATGCGTCAAATTTGTGTAACAGTCTGAAGTGCATGTGACCTTTCTGGTTTGAAATTAATGACCTCATATCTCGTGAAAAGACAGTATTATGCATTGTTCTCTTGCTGGCACGTTTACTGTAGGGCTGATTATCCAGCAAGCATCCAATTCAAGAGCACCTTGGAAGAAAAGATAGATTAAAAAAATATACTGCAGTATGGAATTGCCCAGTTGAAATATGTTGAATCTACTAAAAGGACTACATGGAAAAACAGGCTATTATTTTTCATTTGACCTTTCATTAGCACAAGTATTACTATTAATTGATATATCTTCAGTACTAAGCACAGAAACTTAAAACAGTCATTGTTGAATTTTTTTTTAAGTGTTAGGGTTTGAACCCAGGGCCTCATGCACGTTAGGCAAGCACTCTGTAACTGAGCTACGTCCCCATCCCTTGTTGAACATTTTTCAATGTATGAATAAAAAATGGAACTTATAATAACAAATGCTACAAATATAAAATTTAAAGTTATCAATACTTTTCATATAAGTCACTTGATGTAAGCAGTTGTTCATTCAAGTCAATATATAAGTGGGTTAGCTTTTAATTTGTTAATCAGATTTACAAACTAAAATGTATTTCATGCACAAATATTTTAACTTAAAACAAACAATACCCTGTATTCTGGATGAGGATGATGTTATACAGATGAGGTTAAATGATACCTCTGAGGTCAAGTAGCTACTAAGTGGAAGATAGGATTTAAACACAGATCTAATTCCAAGGATAACTTTATTTATCATTATGAGAACTGCCTTACTATTATTACTATTGTGAATTTTTAAGTACAGTGATGAATGCTCATCTGCATTTCCTCAGGCACAGAATATTTATCGTCTGTCCTGGCTTGTGATTTAATACACATTTATATGTCAAAAATGGTAAATGATTTGAATAAAGTAATAATCAGGCAAAGTAAACTTCATATAATTGATAACATGTTCAGAAAGCTCTAAAATAATGACAAATAAAATGTCTGATATTCAGTTTTAAAAATGGACAATAAAAATGGTCCTATATTTTTGCAAATAAAGCTACTTTTAAAAATGTTTCAGAGAAACCTCAGTGGAGCCAGGGAGGAGATTAAAGGGTAGGGGAAGAGGAAGACTGAGTTTCATTAATGGAAATACTACATCTACTATGTATAAATATGTGAATATAACAAAGTCAACCTCAGTACTCTGTAGTGGGAGGCAGGGAAATGGGGGAGCCAGGGGAGAGGGAGGACCAAGTAATGTGTGCATGTATGTCACTGTCAAATGATTTTTATAATGTGAGACTATAATACACCAATAAAAGCCATAAAAACGTTCAATGTATTGTAAGCAATTGGGTGAGTTTTGAGTTTGAGTTTCTCCTTGAATATTTTCATACACTTACTATTTCTATACTACCAAAAGAACAGGGAGTAAATTATGCAAAAATATAGTATAATATATTAATTACCTTTAATAATAGTTGTTAAATAATTTTCTTCTTTGACAATTTTTAAAAAATAGATAATAGCCTAGAAATCACAGAATACTTAAAATAATCACTAATTGTCATCTTCTATTTTGTTGCCACTGTTTCAGGATTAACCTGGAACAATTCTATCTACACAAAATGTTTCTCTCTACCCTTACCACCACCATTCTCTTTCCTGAGAAAAGTAGAAAGGACATATATAAAAACAAATTACTTTATTAAATTGAAGAGTAATTTCCTTAGTCTTCTGTGTACATTTGAAGCCATAAGGACACTTGGGGACACTATTTAGGTCAACAAAGAATAACTCCTAACTAGGGTGCAGAGAAGGCATCCCGCCAAGATATCCAGTGGAAAATTCTGCCTTAAGGGAACTCCTGCTTCAGATATTTTTTATTAATTTCTCTATCACTTCCTCTAGGGAAGAAAAAAACAGAAAAAGTGATAGGGCCAATTGAGGATATGGTAAACCTAAATAGCCAGCTCTGATGAGAGAGAGAGAGTGAGAAGGAAGGAAGGAGGGAAGGAAGAAAGGAAGGAAGGAAGGAAGGAAGGAAGGAAGGAAGGAAGGAAGGAAGGAAGGAAGGAAGGAGAGAGAAAATAGAAACAGTTTATTCAGCAATAGACCTGGAAGGTATGCAGGAATTCTATAGAAGGAGATTGTATACAAAAGAAGGTGGGATCCTATAGAACACCAACCTGGAAGGGAGTAGAGCCAAGAAGGTCACTGGCATTTAACAAAGGGCAAAGGGTAAGAGAGAGTCTGGTGAAAATATCAAGCACTGCATAATGGCTAAGTAAAATGTAAACTAAAAGTGTCCATTAATATCAACAACAGAGATGTCACTAGCCAACTTGACAGAAATTTCAGGGAAGTGGGTAGAGGAAACACCAAATTACAACAGATTAAGAGAAAAAAAAAGGTATAAAATTGATATCATTTTCTGCCATCTTCCAAGTAGAATGGCTATGAAAGAAAAGAGTTCAATATGACAGCAATTAAAGGTAGGATGTATGTTGGAGAGAAGGAAGGTTTTCAGCATATTGTAATATTAGTATTATATTGCCATGAAAAATCAGAGATTAGTGAATTGAAAATATCCTCCCCATAAGAAATGTAATTATCCATCACAATGAATGAAATCTGAATAAAAAGAGACAGATTTCTGTACAATAAATGAAGTGATGCATAAATTATTATCATTTTAACAGACATTAGTGTATGACTTTCTGTATGCTAAGCACCAAGACACATGAATTTAAAGTCTAGTATGACCTCACCAAGTGCTGTGTACATGTATGTCACTGTCACTATGAGGACATTATGATGTGAGACTATAATGTGCCAATAAAAGTATAAAAATAAAAATAAAGTCCAGAATGGAAATCAGCTATTAAATATATAATTACACAAACACATATGTATAAATTTGATAATTGTTATGAAAAAAATATTATAAGTGCTTGAGAAGAAATAATAAAAGGTAGTGTAGATTCCCTGAAAAATGTAGTTCTGAATTAGCATCAAAACAATATTGTAGACAGGCGTCGTGGTGCACACTTGTAATCCTAGCATTTGGGAGGCTGAGACCAGAAGATCCGGGCCAGCCTCAGCTACCTAGAAAGGCATTCTGCAACTTAGTGAGACCCTGTTTCAAAATAAAGAATAAAAAATAGGGCTGGGGGTATAGCTCAAAGGTAGAATGCCCCTGAGTTCAATCCACAGTACCGCAAAAAGAAAAAAAAAAAAAAACAGTATTGTAAAATTCCATTGGGGAGCTTGCAGAAGTTACCAGAATAAGACAAAAGCTTTAACACTGAACTTATCCTGGCCATTGCCACTTGTTTCCCGGTAAAGATTGTATATACTGGACACCCTGAATCCCCTAATATTGGGAAATATATAATGTATAGATAGATTTTGAGTGCAATAATGGCACTGGGTTTTTACAAACTCGATTGAATCAGGTAGAATTTTTTAAAATAATAACTACTTCTTTCCTGAATAAGAACATGAACACATATTATTTCTTTGAATTAGAAGATAAAAATATTAAAAGCAAGGATCAATGTTAAATAGACAGTTCAAAGAAATAGCAAGACAGAAAAACATGGAAGAGATTTGAGAAATTCTGGAAGCCAGTTAGGAGGACTAGAATTAAATTTGTGAAAGCAATTAACAAAGCCTGTGCTCCCATCCTTTCCCATCTCCTCCTACCTCAAACACAAGTACATGTGGTAACCTCCACATATGTTACAA
The DNA here is from genome assembly GCA_004027655.1 of Graphiurus murinus. Classification (NCBI taxonomy): domain Eukaryota; kingdom Metazoa; phylum Chordata; class Mammalia; order Rodentia; family Gliridae; genus Graphiurus; species Graphiurus murinus. Next base: position 32,658 of record PVLC010002033.1, read on the forward strand.
GGGTTTAAATCTGAAACTTGGTTGCTTTCAGCTCATTTGAGATTGTGACTCTGTCTTTAAAACCTAGATCAATAAGCAATTTTTCCACGCAAACATTAAGTACATAGCTGTTTCACAAATTAGAATAGGCAGAATTAGATTATATAACCAATTATTTGCTTTTCTGAGACTTGGTCCCTTGATTTTAAGCACTATGTTTTGTTTCATTTTGGTTTTTTCAGTATTTCTTGAAAGATTTATCAGTCTTTATCATAAGACCTTTCTTATAATCTTTATCATAAGACTTTTCTTATGGTTTCCAGTTCAATTATACATGGTTCACTAGCATCACATAATTTTTTTTAAGATGACAGGGTTTCTGTAGTTTCTATGGTTCAATTACACTTTGACAATACATGTAGATTGTTTAGACCCCCTCCATTCTCCTAAGTGTTTTCTTCTTCTTCCTTCATTTCATAGACGATTATTTCCACAACACTCTAGGTGTCATACAAAGCTTTGATTTAAAAAAAATGCAATAAATATTTCCTGTTTGTTGTTAAGTTTCTTGAATTGAGTTCTAAACAAGTTACTTCTGATTATATTCAAGTTTGATCACAATATTATCTCTGAGGTTCATAGATTTGGGTAGTTTTATGATAATAACTTCTTTGCCATTTTGCTTACTGTGTCATATACATATAAATATCTTATAATAAATTCACAATGCAAAGAATAAAATTAATTACAAATGTCCATTGTCACAGTAGCAAAATTTCACCATTTCAGATTGGCTTTGCCAAGCAATTCAAATTGATTTCTCTAAATTAGATTTCAAAATTTACCCAATTACTTAGTAAATTCTATTAAGATCCTTCATAGATTGGTCCAGATTCCTTTTATAACCTATCAGCCTAGTTTCACAACTTTCACTGTTTCTTTTAAAAAATTATTTATTTTCATTATAATTCTGGTTAATTCTTAAGATTTAATTACTCACCAGGCATAGTGGTGCACGCTTGCAATCCCAGTACTTGGGAGGCTGAGACAGGAGGATTGCAGGTTCACGGCAAGCCTCAGCTGCTTAGTGAGGCCCTCTGAAACTTCTTGAGAACCTGTTTCAAAATAAAGAATAAAAAATAGGGCTGGGGTTGTAGCTCAGAGGTAGAATGCCCCTGAGTTCAATGCCCAGTACCACAAAAAAATTTAAAAAAGATTTCATTACTCACACAAAGGTAATAGCTATAGTAAGAAAAATAATACCACTTGACATAAATACTAATGTAATTATCACATGCTAATTGACCAAGAGTGTTACTCAGTAGTATCTTTTTCTTAGGTTTCAAAGGGAATCCGCCATCACACCACAAGACAACAGGAAAGGCAATTAGCAGCTGACCAGTGCTGAACTCCTGTCTGGGCATCACAAAATGTCTTTATCCACTCAGCTCAAAAAGAAGTCTTATGTGGGATCAGATACACTTCCTTATAACTTTGTAAATATCTGTAAAGGACTCTGTCTTTACTTGCTAATATTCCAAACCAGAATCTATATCTGCCAGATTTGCATCTTCCTTTATTATAACAAAAACTAATCATCCTCAAAATATAGATGAATAATTAAAAACAATAACAACAACAACAACAAAAAAGTCTGTCCAACCAACTACCAAACAGCCAATGTCTACCAGTCAGGAGACTTAACAAATGCAGTAGTACCTTTTATACCAAACTCATCCACAACTACCTGGCAAATTTCTGCCTCATAAACATCCAGGACCCTATAAATCGCACTCTCATAAACCCAAACCTCTGACAAGGCCAACAACTATTGAAGACATTACAACTAACACCTAAGCAGTAAGCCACCGTCCCTGGAGCTGCTACTAATTTAGTCACTATCACTAGTACTATATTCAAAGCAAACCCTCTGTCATATGTCACAACTAATGCAACTGATGCTGCAACTAAGAGATTTGATGCAACAACCATGGCACCAGAAACTATTCCCCAAGAGGTGTCACCATGACTTTAGGAACATCAGACACTAACTCAACACTAGGGGCTACATTCTCAGAGCCTGTCTCCACACCAACTGCCCAGAGCCTGAGCTACCCTCAGCAGCACCAACAGTGGAACCCACACTCCAAAGTACTGCAGCTTCCTCCACCACAACCTCTGTCAACACAGAGGGAAGCTCCACATCCCTCTTGGCCTCTGCCTCCTCCACCTCATCTGATGTTACCACAGAGGACTTGGGAACTGAAACAAGCACAGCACATACCACCACCCTCCTGACCACAGATGATTCTGCCACTCAAACTGCCTTCTCTACATATGGAGCCACTGAAACACCTTTCTCAACCCTACGGATGGGTTCTATCACTGGTGAAGGTACCATACCTACATCCTTGGGTACCACAACTCCAACTCTGCTACAACAAAGACTCTGCCAGTTACCACAACTTCAGTCCCAGAATCATCTGCTTCCTATTCTGAACCTATTAAGTGCTTCTACTACTGAAGATGACACCAATGACAAGGCTTCTGAGTTGATAACTCAAAAGGATAAAGCATTCATCTGATGGCACATCCCTACAAATACCAATTGCACGTTATTTACTATCACCATTCACATTAGATGTATAATATATCCAAATTAAATTTATGAGATAAGGGATCAAGATTTCTTTTGTTTTTTAATAAAAAATGTACTGATACTGGTTAATCTATTTAAAAGACAACCCTTTTTCTGCTTCATCTTTCATCATAAATCACAAAATTATATGTGTATCTTTTTCCATTCCACAGATCTAATTGATCTTTATACCAATACCATACCATCCTAATTTCTATTTATTTACAAAAATCCTGCTATCCACCCAGGTAAGCTTCTTGGCTCTTTCCACTTTCACCTGGATTAAAAAATAACTTTCAAAATGGTCTAGAGTTCAATTTGGGAAGAATTCATACTTTTAAAATATTGTCTTCTAATTCATGAACATCATAGATCTCTTTGTTAATTAGGTCATTTTTAATTTTGCCTAACAATTTGACAGACAGAAAAATGCCCTGCCCCTAATTCCTGGAACTGAATTCCATAGCAATAGGGTCTTTGCAGAAATGATTAAGGTTAAGAACCTTAACAGGCAGGAAATTATCACAGATTATCCAGGTGAGCCCAATTTACTCACATAAATCCTAAAAGGTGGCAAAAGAGTGGGTCAGAAAGCCATGACATGAAAAAAAAAAAAAAAAAAAAAACCTGTCTTTGAAGGTGAAGGATGGAGGCCATAGCCACTAAATGCAACAACCTCCAAAAAGCTAAGAATAACCTTCTACTTATAGCCTTTACATCTTACAACTGAAAGGAACTTCTTTGCCAACACCCTGAATGAGAAGGAAACAGAAGTTTCCTCTAGAGTCTTCAGAAAAGAATGCAGCCTGCTGATACCATGTTTTTAATCTGGTGAGACCAATACCAGACTTTTGATTTTAAGAATGATAATGTAGAGCCAGATGAGGTGGCATATGCTCGTAAACCCAGTACTTGGGAGGTTGAGACAGGAGGATGGCAGGTTCACGGCCAGTCTCAGCAGTTTAGTGAGGCCTGCCACAACTTAGTGAGATCCTGTTTCAAAATAAAGAATAAAATCGGGTTGGGGGTATAGCTCGAGGTAGAATGCCTCTGTGGGTTCCATGCCCAGTACCACATACACACATAAAAAGAATGATAATGTAAACAGGCCTGGTGGTGTATGCCTGTAATCCCAGTACTTGGGAAGCTGAGATAGGAGAATTGCAGGTTCGAGGCCAGCCTCAACAACTTAGCAAGGCCCTTGGCAACTTAATAAGACCTAGTTTCAAAATAAAAGGTAAAAAGGGTTGGGCGTATAGCTCAGAGGTGGAATGCCCCTAAATTCAATCCCTAGTTCTGGAAAAAAAAAGGAACTATAATGTAATAAATTTTTGGTATTCTAAGGCACAACATTTGGGGTTTTTTTTTTTTTGCAGTAATGGGGATTGAACTCAGGGGCATTCTACCTCCAAGCTACACACCTCCAGTCCTATGTTCCATTCTTTATTCTGAAACAGGGTCTCACTAAGTTGCAGAGGGCCTCACTAAGTAGCTGAGACTGGCAGCAAACCCGGATCCTCCAGTCTCAGCCTCCCAACAAGCATGCGACACAACCCCAGCTTCATTTGGGATAATTTATTATGGCAGAATAGAAAACTAACACAATAAAGTTTTGTCATTTTCAGTGTAGAGCTTGAATTAGATTTAGTAGGCATTTGATCTCTTATGTTATTATAAAGGGCAATTATTTTTAATTTTATCATCTCTTTCATTGCTGATATACATATATATATCCACATATATACATAATTTGTATGTATAATATTCATATTATAATATGTATGTATGTGGATATATATAATATAATATGTATATATGTGGAGAAAGCAACTCCCAGAGACAGGTTAATATTTGCCTTGGAAAGGCCTAAGGGTCATGGAAAGCTATGACCAGACTGTTGAACTCAAGGAAAGCAGCCTGTTCCCCCAAGGTAAATGTTTGTTCCTATGTCTGTTGCTGATGCCAACTTGTCAAACATTGTCTCAAGGATCTTTCACACATCCTCAATGGTTTACTGCTAACCGTTATCTTGAAGACTTCTGCAGTTGTTCTGTAATTTACTCAGTTAGACATTACCTCTAGGTCTTCCTGCACGTCTACTAGTTAAACATTACCTCTTGGACTCTCTGCATATAAGCAGTAGCATCCAAACCTCAACTTCCCTCTTTATAATGACAATTAAAGCTGCAGAACAGTGTCCATCAGAGCCTTCACCTAGGAGTAAGGTCCTCTAACCTGAACCTGCCTCTTTCAATCTACTCTGTGTCTGTGGTCTGTGTCATTCTTTTCCTCTCAGGTGTGTCACAGGACATTACCAGCATATATATATGCTGTATGTATATGATAACCCTGTATTTAAGGTCATTGCTATATTCACTTTTATTTTCCTTTATATGTGTCTGAATCTTTCATATATACAAGCATGTTGTCTGCAAATTATGGGTTTTACTTCTTTTTTTCCCCAGTCTTTTTCTTTTTCCTTTCCTTACTGCCCCGGCTAGGACCTCTAGTACAATACTGTGTAGAAGTGGCAATCAAACATCTACTATTATACAGCAATAGATAAATAAAGCAGAATTTGATTGCTGAAAATCAAGTGCCTCTGTCACAAATACCTGAAAATGTAGAAGTGGCTTTGAAACAAAGCAATGAGCAAAGGCTTGAAGGAAATTAAGGAACATATTAGATAAATCTTAAATTGTCTTAAACAGACTTTATGGAGAAATAGAGAATTTAGGATAGCTGGTGATGGGTCAGAAGGAAGTGAGAGCCTGTTACTAGAAACTGGAGTAAGCTATGTTAGTCTCCTGAAGCTACTGAGAAAGCAGAAAAAATGCCTAATGAATTGGATGATCTAGCTAAGATCTCTTAAATGTTGTAGGTGTATCTGATTTCTTCCTGCTGCTTACAATAAAATTCAAGACAGCAGAAGTAAATTATAAAGCGAGGGACAGACTGTTAAAGGGACTGAATTGAACTGTTTAGAAAACTCTCGGCCTCTGTAGACAGCATAATATGCTTACCTTGTGAAATAGCTTCCAAACACAGTTCAGCAGGGGTTCAAGGTGGGAAGGCTAATCTGGAAAAGATTCATGGGTGCCACTTTTACCAAATGGAGTGAACACCAATTAGATTGACAAGAAATCCACAAAATTTTTGACAATTGTATCAGCTCAAACACTGCTGGCTTAAACTGAACAGGAAAGAACAATTGTTCAGGTATAGAGAATGGACTGAAGCAACTGCCTTCAACAACTTTTATTATATTTGCAGATAAATTTTAAGTTAAAAGTCTCAGTGAGATAGATGGATAAGAAACCCAGTTTATTAGGCCTGGGGGAAGAATGGAGAAATTTTCAGAATACAATTCTAAAATTTCAATGGTGCTAAACATCCTTTATGTATTTTAAAAAGTAATATCCCTAGGCAGCATCATTTCTTATAAAGATTCCTACTCTTTACAAAATACACCCAGACCTGTTTTAGACATCATCAAGACTAATTTTTACAGTGATCTCTAAAGAATATTTCATTTTCTGATTCAAATTCATTTAGAACTCAAGGTTCTTTTGCTTCAAAATCTGCAATGTTCCCTTAACTGCCTGAGATGAGACAATTCCATTATTGTTCTCTTAGTGGCTAGTTTTTGTTTAGGTTCTCTAGTTTAGTGCTAGGAAAAAGGATACTGCTTTCTCATGTCCACAAAGGGGCCACAGACACTTTAGTTCTCAATAAACTGATTGTTATTCAAGTGGAAAATAAGCATTCTGTATCTGATGGAGTTGCACGTACATCTGACTGACCTTGAAATTGCATGTCCCACACCGGGCTATACCATGGCGCTGAATCTTGTCTCATTACCTCCAGATTCATTCTCCATCTTCTCCACTCTGCTTGCTGTCCCAGGAAGCTTGCTTGTATAAACTAGATTAATATGCTCACTCTGACTTCTTGTTGATCCAGCTGATTCACAAGCACTAGAAATGGAACAAAAACAGAAGCTTACTCATTACCTCACCAGTCTCAGGATAAAATAAGAATACATATAAAGCCATTGCATATCATATATTGCTCTAATTATCATATATTGCACTATATAAACATAAGGAATTATATTATGGCTGGATGAATATCCAGGTAAGAGGTCAGGATAAAAAGAGTATGTATTGAAAAAAAACATATCAAACAATTTACACAATTCTTCTATCAAGAAAAATATATAAGCATAATATTCTACCCATGGGTTCAATCCCTAGTACCATACACAAAAAATATTAAAGCTCCCTTTTTTTAGTTTTCTGAAGCAACTAGTACATTTTGGTTCTCTATTGTCAACTACCATACAAGGCCCATCAGTACTTCTTACTCCTATCCCCTATAACTTAGTACCTGTTGATTATCTTTTCCCCACCCCTCCTCCCTGCTCTCTTCAATCTCAAGTGACCACTATTCTACTCTCAACTAGGATGATATCAACATTTCTCATATTGTATGGATACAGCTCTCTTTATTATTTCCTTTGAAAGAAATTCAGAATCCATCGTTGTGTGTGTGTTGGTTTCTTTTTTTCTTTTTCTTTTTTTTTTGCAGTACTGGGGATTGAACCCAGGGGGATTCCACCTCTGAACTACACCCCCAGTCCTATTTTTTGTTATTTTGAAACAGGATCTCGCTAAGTTGCAATGGGCCTCACTGAGTAGCTGAGGCTGAATGCAAACCTTCGATCCTCCTGTCTCAGCCTCCCAAGTACTGGGATTACAAAGTATGAGTCACCACACCGACCTATCCTGAATATTTTCAACATAAAGAAATGATAAATGAGGAGACAGTTATGTTTAAACTGACTTAAACATTATATGATGTATTCATGTAGCAAAATATCATGTAGCACCTCATAAATATGTACAATTTTTATGCTTTATGTAAAAGTTTGAATAATAAATTTAAATTTAGAAAACAAAAATCTGTATCCTATTCTTATGGCCATATCAAGAAGTCATAAGGATTATGGCAAAATAATGAATTGATTTTACTTTACCAGAAGTAAGTTTTAGTAAACTTCAGCACTTCAATTAAGAGTCCAAAGAGTTCCAAAAATCTACAACTTAAATAGGGTGTTTTAGTACTTCAGAAAAAGCATAATACTAAGAGTTATATGTGTTTAAATTATGATGTGTATATTAATTCAGCAAACATTTAGTGACATATTATAAACTAGTAGAAGGATTATATTTGATTAATTCTTGGAAATACCATAATTTTAAGATTGATCATGACAATAATGCTGAGTTGACCGATGATGACTATGAGCAAAGAAACATAAGCATTCTCAGATAATTGTTAATGCAAATTGGAGCAAATATTTCACATTGGAACTAATTGAAACAAAAATATTTATCTGCAGTCTCAATAAACATATATCTATATCACAATGAAGATAATCTACTTTATATATTTTTTGATTACTAAAATGACTCTATACCAACAAATTCTCACCTATTTCTGAATTGTCATCTGCTATTTGGTATTACTCTAAAATTATAGTTTCAATTTATCTAACCACTTTTACTCTCCCTTCAAAAATATGTATCATATATTTCTTTTTCTTTCAAAGTTTCTACTACTTAATCATTTTATTTCATACTGCTATTTTTCTATTATCTTTCAAGACAAATGGTCAGGTTGGTCTGAAACTCCCTTCTTTAATTATCAGATATGAATCACATATCAGCCATTTTTCTTTTACTTTTTTCAAAATAATGTGATAGAAGTACACCTATCATGTACATGGGTGATGTCAAAATACCCAAGAATCTGATAGGATATTTCCAGGTACATAGTGCTTTATTATTTAATCTTGTTAGTGTTTGCATGTAAAGTTATTAGTAAATTCTTTGCTCAATATAAAAATACATTAATAAATATATAATGAATTTTGCTTATGATCTCAAGAAGAATGGTCTATGTACCTAAAACTTTCTAAATACCCTTGAATTCACATTGGAGAGGCAGGAATAATTTTAGTATAAACATTAAACTTATATGATCAAAAGTTCCATATAAGAACTGTTCTTACAAAACTGCTAGCTATAAATTCATATTTGGGGAATATGCCCACCCCTTAGCATCCAACATCCTTTCTAATATATTCCAATATATTATCAAAATGAAAGTCATAAATTGGAACTCCTGAAATAATATTGACTTTATAAAGTAGAATGTGTAATTTGTGTAAAAGAGAAAGGAATCAATCTTTATTAGGAGTCTAATCAGTGAAACAGTCATAAGTACACATAATTTTGCAAACTTTAACATGATTACCTCAAGTCAACATTGCATGTTGTTTTTGCACAACCTTTATTATGATATTGATGCCAAGCACACCCCAGTGATTCAAGTGTAGCCAAACACTGTTCTCTGATCTTCATCTTTTCTTGGGAGAAAAGGTGGATGGAAAAATTTGTCCAAGAGAAATAACTGCGAGGAAGCCTATTTGCTATGACAATCAGAGATCAATGGACCAAAGTCATTTCTTTCAGTTTGTGTTAATCCTCTTTTCAATAAATTCTTAGCCCCTCAAGGTAAGAACTGGACCTGTCTTGTTTTCCATGGAATTCACAGTGCCCACCACAGAGTGGATAGTCAGTAAGTATCTGTTGAATGAAAAAACAAATAAATAAATAGGTTCATCCTAAATTCATTAATAATTAAATTTAAAGTCACTATATATGTATGTATATATATATGTTACTAGAAAAATTCAAAGCACAAATAGGTTGAATTTTAAACAATATTTTTACATATTGCTATAGTTTGAAAACTGTTTACATAACTGTTTTAATTCTGACATTGACTCTCATTGTTTTGTGTATATTAATTTCTTTATGCTTATATTTTTCTTGACAGAAAAACTGTAACATTGATTAACACATTTCATTTTGATTTTTTCCAATCTACACTTTTCTTTTCCCTGCCTTCTGTACCTAAGTATTCATCCAGGCATAATATAAAACCTGTTTTGTAGCGCTATATATGATAGTGGTAAATAGTACCAGGATGATTCTCATTCTACAAATGAGAAAAACAGCATTAACAAATGGTAAGTTTCTAAGGTCACGTAGTGATGAAATGATAGACCTGGTCTTTCTGATTCAAAGTTCAGCACTCCTTTTACTATTCTAGGATTGTCTTACAAAAGGTTTTGTATTGATACTTTCAGGTACACATATGATTTCTCATATCAATATTTCTTCAGAACTAGTGCATTTGTCATGTGTTCTGGTGAGTGGCTTAACAAAGATAAATATGTGAAGTAGTGAGTAGATAAATATAAAATTAATAACAACTATTATGCCAAATGAAAACTATCTACATTTCTCATGTGTATGGTCACAGCAATTGAAAAAAAGATTCAGAAAGTAGGTAAGTCTATAACTTAATATGTACTCTTCAAAATTTGGGGGATTTTAAGTCTAAAGAATTACAAAGGGGCAGATGGGGGTGCTGTGGGGTAGATATATTTCCAAACTTCCCTAACACACTTATTGACTTTATAAGCTGAAATGTGTTTAGCCCGATGGAAGAAAGATTTTTAACATCCTCCTATTAAGTTATTTCATACATTTATCTCTTCAATTCTTTCAAACTTTAGAAACAAACTATAAAAATGCAGTTGGTCAAATCTCAAAATTTTTGAAATATTTGACAACATATAAAATATTTCATCACTAGCAATAAGAAACTGAACTATATTTTCTTAAGTCAGTGATAAATATAACAGCCATAATATTAATTTATGAATTGTGCTACTACCTATACTTATCCCTTCTCCAAGTAAAAGATAAAATAGAGTTTGCAGTGATTCTGGAGAGAAAAACTCAAAGGGTAAATGCTTCAGGATTAAACTGATATAATCCACATACATATTTTTTTCCCTTAGCCTCTACTCTGTACCACAACCAATAGGGTAAAGTGGGAGGGGCATAGGATGTCAGGGTTGCCTTATTAGATACAAGAATTGTTCAACTATTTCTCTTTACATCTGCAGACATCAAGTCTTAGAGTCACTGGCTGGGTCATTAGAAGCAAGTCCTGACCAAGATCCAAAGGAGGCAACCCGCTCAAGGTAATTGTATGGATACTGTCACCTCCTTTCAGGCACCCTTACCCCAGACTCTTCCCTTCTCTATGAGTGTCTGGTTTCTTAATAAGAGGCTAGAGGACATTAATGAGTTCAATTTTGGACAGGCTTAAAGTTACAATGGTACAACCAAAGAGATGTCCACAAAAAAGCTAATGTACCAATTTTGATCAGTAAATGAAGACATTATTTCCAACTGACTGCAGGAATTCATACAGGAAAGTTGTTATAAAGTGAAGGAAGAGAGAAGTAATATTAGAAACTAAATGAAGATGAGAAAGGAAGAAAATCCATGAGGATAACTAAGAAAGAATTTCAAAGAAATATAAAGAGGGACAAATAGAGCCTGGCACGGTAGCACTTGCCTACAATACCAATACTTGGGATGCTGAGATAGGAAGATCGCAGGTTCAAAGCCAGCCTCAACAACTAAGTGAGGCTGTCAGCAACTTAGTGAGACTCTGTTCCTAAATAAAAAAAAATAAAATAGGGCTGGGAGTGTAGCTCAGAGGTATAATGTCCCTGGGTTCAATTCCCAGCAACACACACATACACACACACACACACACACACACACACACACACACACACACACGACATACAGAATAACTAGAAGAAAGAAGGGATCCTTGTTAAACACTAAAGAGAATTAGAGAATTTCATCCTATAAGGATGAGAAAGATCTTTAACAAGTATATTGTTAGCTAACTTGATTGGAGTTATTCCAATATGTAGGTGGGCTTAAAAAGCCCAACTGCATTTGTTCCAATAAGATTTAAGACTGTGAGGAGGAAAAGGATATCACACACATGCATGTGTACACACACACACACACACACACACCACCACCACCACCATACAATATGGGTAAGAATAAGATATTTGACTGAAAAACAGTAAGAGGGTTATAAAAGGTTACAAAGGGCCTTAAGGATGACATGTTTTCTCTCATATGTGAAAGTAGGAAAGAAGAGGGGCCTCATGAAATAGAGGAGAGAGACCAGTATAGTAAGGAAGGTCTAGGGGAGGAGAATGGGAGGGGAAAAGGAGGTTTGGAAAAGGAAAGAGACAAAATAATGTTATGTACATATATGAAAATTTCACTGTGAATCTTACAATCATGTATGGGAAGGAGTGAAATTAGATGGGGTAAGTTGTGGGGAGAGAAACAGAACAAGTGATGTTGTGTGTAAATGTATCGCCATAATATATAATTACAGTACACCAATAAAAATTAATTTTTAAAAATGTTATATGGGAGAAAAAAGGGTCCTTGTAAGCCTCTTGAAGATTATTTATTTATTTTCACTTTAGGATAAAGATAAATGGGAAACCAGTGACAAGTTCTAAACAGAAGACAAGAGTTATCAGATTTGTATTTTATGAGGTCCACAATGACTATAGTGTTGGTTGAAAGCAGGGTTATGGTGCAGTTAAGAGACTACTTTGGTGATTATGGCAATGAAAATACTAATAGGTCAGGGAGGTTGTATTTTTCTTTCTTATCTCCCTATCTCCTAAAACAGTACCTAGCACATGCACATAATAATCAATAACCAATGTATTTACTGAGTTATGGAATGGACCAGATGAAGGTATGTGTGTGTGTGTGTGTATGTGTGTGTGTGTGTGTGTGTGTACACATGTGCCTGTGTATGTATAGTACTGAGGATGGAATCCAGGGGCTTTCTACTTCTGAGCTACATCCCCGGCCCTATTTTACTTATTTTTGTTGTTGTTGAGAACCTCTCTAAGTTGCTGAGTGGCACCTGTGATTCTTCTCTCTCACCATCCCAAGTACTGGGACTATGATCCTAATATGGATAACAGGCTGCTAACAAAGATGAACAGAAGTGAATTCATTCAAAGCACTTTGCAGGAGGTAAAAAATACACGTGGGATTTAGTCCCTGATGAACCTGAGAGGAAAGGAGGTGTCATGATTGACACGGTATTCTGGAATACATACTCCTGGGTAAATATTGTCTACCCACCAAGATGGGGACACTAGAAGGCACTCTGTTGTAGGGAAAGATCATGAAGTAAACTATCTAGTTCAGACTCAGATGGAAATATCAAGTAGTTTGAGAATTTTTCTGATGATTATTCTTAAAGTCCATCTGTTTGCACCAAGGCCAGAGAAACTGTGGTTCCTATGATCATTCACACAAGCCACATGCTACTAGGGACTTGATGAAGCTCGTTTATACGGAGCTTCATTAAGGTCATTCCTAAGATAGGTATAGACTGCTTTGGTTCTCCATTTTCATTCCACAAAATTTGGGAACCAGAAGCACTTTGTTCTGTATACCCATCCCAGTAATCTGGCACCATGGAAACACTGCACACTTTCTAGTCTATAACTGTCCAATAGTGTTCTTCAAAGTTAGGTAGCACGGATCAGAAATAGATTTAATTATTCAGTAATTTCAACTGTGATGTGTACCTCATCTAACAAATTTATCAGCAAGCAAAGTATATAATAATCTTTTACAATATAATTTCAGAAGAATATGTATAGTGCCCAACAGACTAAAAATATATAAACTGGAGGAAAGAGGAGAGAAAAAGTCAAATGATATCTTAGAATTTCATGACTGGATGGAATATATTCTTGCAACATACTAATACATAGGGCACCATGTCAGAAGCTGAGCTCCATAAAGTTGGCTTCTGAAGTTGGTAGCACATTAAATGCCCACCTAGAACTCTCTACCAGAACTCTCTTTCTCCTAGAACTCTCTTTTTGCTGCACTTTTCCTAAATGAGGGGATTGGAAGGGGAGGTCAATAGTGATGCTTGTGTGAGTGTGTGTGTGTCAGTGTGTGTGTGTCAGTGGGTGGGTGTGTGTATGTGTGTGTGTGTGTGTGTATACTGAGTGCATGAAGGGTAGGTGAAGAGCTTCTTAGGTATAATTCCTAATCGATGATAAAACTCTTCTTTTAGGAAGGAATTTAAATTAAAATGTTCATTTCATTGGCAAACTAAATGGAAAAACCTGATTTTTCGTAGTTGCAAAAAATGATGGTGCTTTCAGAAAGTTTATCTCTATATTTTCATTCCACATTCACATTTTAAGTTTAACCAAAGAATTTTTTTTTTACTTTATTCTTAAAATTACCACTAAAATTTTTATTTTGTATCACTGGCAATTTAAACAGTTGTTCCTTCATTGTCAAGTGCCTAACAAATCTTTTCTCTTGTTTTGTTTTTTGTTTTTTGTTTTAAGTGCCACAAGGACAGGATGAAGGCTTTAACCCTGAGTGGACTCATCCTGGCCCTAGCCATTTCTTTCCAGGTAAGATTCAAATTACACTTGAAAACTAGAAAAACTACCTAAAATTAAAGGCTAAATAACACTGAGATTGGGGTGGAAAGAGATTATTGTATTTTTAAAAACAGGACAGAATTATATAAAATTAAAAGAAATGGGAACAATTACCTTTTACTTTCAATACAAGGGATACATGTCTCTTTAAAATCACCTGTAATTTGAAGAGAAGCAGCAAAGGAAAGGGAGACATGGAAGGAAAATAAAGAAGGAAAGAGAGGGAGAAAAGCAGACAAAGGAAGGAATGACTATTCATTGAGGAGAATATGGTAGGAAAAAAAATCTTCAAATAAATTTGTAGGAATATAGCTAAACTTACCAAGAAAGTACTGGGACTTCTACTCCTTAATTCCTATGTCCACTCACCACCTCCAGCTGAAGGAATTTCCCCTTGTCAGGTGGAAAGGTGAATTTACCCATCTCTTAAGTTGATTTTTCACTGAACTTCTTGGCCTGTTATTCACATCCTATGATCAAAAGCTGTAATATGGTCTTCAATGAAGACATAAAAACAATGGTGAGGAAGATGGTCTAGTCTATTGATATCTAAAATAAGCAATATTTCGCATCTTTGACTTATCTGAAACATGACTTGTACAACTAGATTTTGATTTATTTTTCTGAGTGGGACCATGGCTCTTGAGTATTATGTCCTTATACTTTTCCCTTTGTATCTCTTGCGGTTATAAAAGAAAAAAAAACTCTTATGATTTAATTATTAATTACTCACTAGCGCATCTTTTCCTTTGATCAAAAAGCACACTATTTTTGGCATGATAGTTGATCTTCACATGCCTGTCAAGATTATTTAATCCAGCATGATTTGTTCCAGAAATGCTTGCCTCTTATCTGCTACTATAATTTCCATGTGGTCATCACACAGCAATCAATACCCAAAACAAAGCCTGTATAGGCAATACAAATTTAAAGTTTTTTGGTAAAATTTTGTATTCAATTTTCTGAACATAATACTAAATATTTTCTTTATATAGTTTCTACACCAGAGTTTAACTATAATATTTTGAGGTTCCCACCCCACTCCCTTGCCCTCCCTCCTTCTCAAGTTCAGTTGATGTCCATCAACAGACGAATGGATTACAAAACTATGGGATATGTACACAATGGAATTTTACTCAGCCATAAAGAACAAAATCATGTCATTTTCAGGGAAATGGATGGAACTGGAAAACATTATGTTAAATGAGATTAGTCAGTCACAAAAAGTAAAAAATTGTATGTCTCCCTAATATGTGGAAGCTAGGGATAAAGTGGGTCATAAGAGGGACTCTAGATGAAGAAGGAGAAACCTTAGATGAGCAAGAACTGAAGGTGATGGGGGGAGGGAAACACCTTAATGCACATGATGTACTTTTGCAAACATATCAAAGTCAATCACTAAACTGAACTTGAGAAGGATGGAGGGAGGAGGAAATGGGGCAGAAATTGGAGAAGGGTTAAATGAGAGATGAGTGCATCCTTTACCAGTTTGTACCTAAAAAAGATGTATGATTACAATGCACCAATAAAAAATAATTTAAAAATTTACTTTTATTTTTGTGTTTATTTATTGCTAGAAACCCCATTTTTTAGAACTGATTTTTCTACGTCCCAAGTTGTACTTCTATTCTTGTTTTCTCCAGATATTTATAATTTTCCTTTTGATTTCTTAATTGATCCACTGGTTGTTCAGCATGCTTATTTGACTTTGATGCATTTGTGAATTCTCCAAACTTCTTCCTACTGTTGATATCTATTTCATACATTTTGGGCAAAAATGATTCTCGCTATTGAATGGAATGTTCTGGGATTGACTTCTACATCCATTTGGCCTAAAATTATTGCTAAAGTACAATGATTCCATATTAATTTTTCCCTCTGAATGACCTGTCCATTATTGAAAGTAGGATATTAAAGTTTCCTACTGCTATACTGTTGCAATCTATCTTTCCCTTCAGATCTATTAACATTTGCTTTATATAATTAGGTGCTCCTATGCTGGGCACATTTACAACTATAAAATCTTCTTGATTAATCGACTTCTTTATAATTACATAATGTCCGTTTTGGTGTCTTTTTCCAGTTTTCATTTAAAATCTGTTTTGTTTGACAAAATTATAGTCATCTCTACTCTCTTCTGGTTTTCATTTGTGCTGAATACCTTTTATTCATCCTTTCACTTACAGTCTAAAGTGAGATCAGTCTCTAGTAGGCAGACATAGTTGGATCTTGATTTTTATTTTAGTTTTTGATCCATTTAGTCATTCTGTCTTTTTATTATATAACTTAATCCATTTACACTGAAAATAATTATTGATAGGCAATTACTTATACAACTATTTTGCTAACTATTCTCTATTCATTCTGTAGATACTTTGCTTTTCTCCCACTCTTGCAATCTTTCTTTATGGTTTGATGGAGTTTTTTGTAGTGAAATGCTTTGAATTCTATTTTTGTTATATGTTTCTATTTAAAATTTTTGTTTGTGGTTACTGCAGCCTTACATAAAACATCATCTTATTCTTATTACAGTATGTTTCAAGGTGATAACAACTCAAATTTCATATGACTTTTTTTTCTGGAAGAAAAGGAGTTTACAAGTGATTAAACCCAAGGCCTCACACATGCTAGGCAAGCTCTATTACTGAGCTACATCACCAGACCTTTTTAATTTTATTTTAAGACAGTGTTCCACTAAGTTGCTCAGGTTTGCCTTGAATTATGATCCTCCTACCTCAGTCTCTCAGGTAAATGGAATTGTAAGCACGTACCACCATGGCCATCTTCACACATTAGCTCTACACTTTTACCCCCTCCTCACACTTAAAATTTTTATGTAAAAATTTACCTCCCTTTGTAATATGTATCTCTTGATAATTTAACTAGATATTATTAATAGTTTTGTCTTTTACCATTCATATTAAGGAAAAATTATTTTATACACTACAATTGCAGTCATATTCTGCATATGACCCTGTATTATTTATACCATTGAGTTTTGTACTTCTGTATGTTTTGCATTATTAATCAGCAGCAATTTGCCTATACTTAAAGAACTCCTTTTAGTATACTATAAGGCAGACCAAATGGTGATGATCTCTCTTACCTTTTGTTTGTCTGAGTTATTTTCCCTCATTCCTGACAGTTTTTCTGGATAGAATATTCTTTTATATATATTTGTATTGAAGCATTATAATTATACATCTTAAGCAATATAAGGTGATAGAAATATACGTGCACAGAACACTTGTGTTTTCCTCCAGATCCCACCCACTTCCTTTCTTTCCCCATATATTTCATTGAGATTGGAATTGACAACTTCATATATGTATATAGCATTATTTAAACTGTTACCTTCATTATGTCTCTGTGCTCCTCCTCTCCTAAACTCCTCCATCATTCCATTGGAGTCTCTACTCCCTTTATCTAGAGTCTGTTTTGTTAGTCAACTTCTCTCTTGTTTCCACATATGAGATAAAACATACAACTATCTACTTTCTGATACTGGCTAATCTCCGCATAATATTATCTAGTTCCCTCCATCTTATTGAATATGACATAACTTTGTTCTTCTTTATGTCTGAGTAAAATTTCATTGTGCGTAATACCACAGTTTCATGATCCATTCATCTTAGTTGGTAGTTGTTTTTATTTTTCCTTTCGCAATTTGAATATATAATCCCACTCTCTCCTAGCCTGCAGGGTTTCTGCTGAGAAATCCACTGATACTATGTTGTCTTCCTTGTTCTTAAAGTGTTTCTGACATCTTACTGCTGCTCTTAGAATTTTCTGTCTTTAGTTTTTGATAGACTACCATGTGTCTTGGTAAAATGTTTTTTGGGTTGAATTTGATTGATAACTTTTTTGCTTCCTGTACCTAGATGGTAGCATCTTTCTGCAGATTAGGGAAGTTTCCAGCCATTATTTCTTTAATCGGTGCTTTCTGAATTTTTTTCTCTTTCTTCTTCATCTGTAACTCCTGTTATATAAATGTTTGTCTCTTCATGAGGTCCTATGATTTCCATAGGCTTTCACAATTCTTTTTCAGTCTATTGCTTTTTTGCTCCTCTAACTAGATTACTTATATGTTCCAAATTCTTTTTCTCCTTTTTCATACATTGGTACATTATAGTTTCACATCATAGCATAGTTCACAATGCTGGTGACATACATGCACACAGCACTTGGTGAGCTTTCCCCCAGCTCCCTCCCACTCCCCCTCTTTCCCCATAGACATTGAGATTGGCATTGGTATTCTCACTTATGTCCATGTCAATGGAAGTGTTTCCTTCATTATTCAAGCTCATTGATTCTTTCTTCTTCTGGATCAAGTCTGCTGTTGCAGTCTTCTGTTGAATTTTTCAATTCGGTCATTGTATTCACCTATGGGATTTCTATTTGACCTTTTTATTGTTTCTACTTCTTTGTGGAAATTCTCACTTTGTTCATGTATTATTTTCTAAAATTCATTTAATTTTCTACTCTATATTCTTGTGATTTGTGATTCACTGAACTTCTTCAAGACAATTATTCTGAATTCTGTGTCATTCATTTCATAGACCTCTATTTCTTTAGGTCCCATTACTGGTGTTTTATTAAGGGTTTCGGAGGTGTCATAATTCCACAATTCTTCATAATCCTTGTCTTCCTGAATTGTTGTTTGCCCATCTGAGGAGAAAGCTACCTCTTACCAGCTCTGTATGTGTTCTTTGGCAGATGGACTTTCACTATATAGCCCACAATTCTGGAAGGATCAGCTGGCAGGCAGAACTTGTGTGGGTTGTTTTGTTGGCTGGGCTACTGCCTTTCCTCTGGTGTCAGGCAGGGCTTCTGGCATTGACAGGACTCTGCTATTAGACAGAGCCTCTGGCTGGGTATTATGATGGTTCTGGTCAGGCCAGTCACAGAATGTATTCTATGGCTGGATGATTCTGGTTTGGGGGACCTGCAGTTGAGAAAGCTACAAGCTGGCATCTGAAGTTAGGCAGAATCACTACTTGGGACAGGCAGAGGCTATGCTTTATAGAAATGCATGATTGATTATTGCCTCCCTAACTGGGTGGGACCCTGAGGTAGGCTTTGCTGAGCCAAGTTTCTGTTTGGCCTTCCAAGTCAATCATATCAATCCCCTATAATTTGCCATGTCCCCAGAAGTAGACAATTCCCTGGTTGGATGAGACCTTGGGGAAGGCTTTTTGGCTGGCCTAACCTGATCACTGATGTTCTAGGTCAAGGTCTAGCCCCTATGCTTCTTTGAAACCTGTGCAAAGAAACATCTTCCTATCTGGACAGAGCTGTGGAGCAGGCTTTGGGCTTATTTGAGTCACTGTTTGACCTCCTGGATTGAGCAGATTTAGTCTTTCTAAAATACATGAAGTTTCTCTTAAATACATGAATGAGCCATCTCTATGTAAGTGGGACCTTGGGGGTAGGTTCTAAGGTTGAATGTGTAGACTAACTATCTAGGGACCCAAGACAGGTTGAAATTCCCATCATAGACTGAAAGCAACAAGCTCAGATTTGCAAGTGTGCTATACAGTTGGATGGTGTCATCAAATGCAATAGCTGGCAGAAAAACAGAGGTACCATCAAGATCCACATGAGGGCTGCTGTGAGCTCCATCTCCTTTCTTTGTTTCTACCTGATCCAAAGTGGTTATCTATGCCATTATTTCCAGTGTTTTCTATGAGGTGAAACTAGAGCAGGCTTCCTGAGAGGTATCAGGGAATGCAAGGGTAGGTATCAGGTGACCACCTCCAGTTCTTTTCCCCCCATAGAGACTATGGGCCCAAGGAAATTCTGTGTGGCACTCTGTTGACTTGCAGGAAGAAAAGATTATTATTCCAATCCATCTAAGTCTGTTTTTATTCATCTGTGGATTTTGTGAGGGTCTCAGGCTTGTTTTCAAGAAGTGAAGTTTTCATAAAGATGTTCTGGTATATGGATAGTTGATAGTTGAACTTCTTGGGTTGTTTGTTTGGGGGTTTGTTAGTTAGTTGGTTTTAGCAGGGTGGTTAAGGGAATGAAGAATAAAACCTAAGATTTCCTATTCTGCCATCACACTCTTGTGAATTTATATTGAAGTTTATATTAAAATATACTCAAACCCAAAACACCTATCAACCTAAAGAGCATACTAGTTCCTATAACTAAAAGGAAAACATAAAATAATATTGATTCAGTGTCTCACCTGGTGATATTTTCTATTTTTCCCCCCTGAAGTTCAGCGAAAGTCAGAAGTTATGGCGCCGTGCAGTAGAAAAGACAATCAACAGTCAACCAGTCCAAAACTCCCCTGCTGGAGCATCACAAGGCATATCTTCATCTAACCAGCTCATTAGGGAGCCTCAAGCTCGTTCTCATGACTTTGTCCCACCTGCCCATAGATCCTCCCAAAGGGCTTCATCATCACCTTTCAATACTCAAAAATCAAAGTCTCCACCAACTAGGGCTGCATCCCCCTCTGTATTAACTAGCAAAGAAGCCAACCAGTTACCCTCAAATTCAAGAACATCAATTAAAAAGAGAAAATCTAACCAGTCATCACAAAAACAAAATCTACAAGCCAGTCCTAAAAAAAGTACATTGACTTCTGCCAAGAAAGGGTTAACTTCCCATCCATCTGGCCTAACAAGATCAAATACCCCACTGAGATCAAGTAAAGCTCTAAAACAACCAAAAATTAGTCAGAAGACTACTGTCAAGAAACAGCCAAAACAGACAGCACTAGCTGTAAAACCATTTACAAAAAGACAGCCCACTTCTCTAACAGCAAATAACAGGCTAAGCAAGTCCTTAAAGAGATTGCCTAAGCCGTTTAAGAAAGATAAGAATCAGCTTAAATCCCTTCAAGGAGTAAAAAGACCACCTCCCTTAGCAGGCAAAACTGAAAAGCAATCTAAAGAAAGAAAATCTACACTTGCCAACAAAAGATTAAACTCATCTAAACCAAAAATACCTAAGTCTGTCCAAGCTTCACAGAAAAAGTGTCCACAAAGGAATAGGAAACCTTTACAGAAAGTCACAAAACCATTTCCATCACACTCCCATGCCTCTTTTCCATCCAAATCTCCTTCAGGCCCGTTTACTAAATATCCATTTCATCAAACCAAACTTCCTAGTTCACAATTACATCAACCACATAAATGCCCTTTGAAAGCTCATCAATTACACCGACATCCACCAAGACGATGGCCAAAGGCCCCACATTTCCATGCACATAAGCATCATCATCACCGACCTCATTCATCTCATAAACCACCCTGCCGTAAACCAAAGCCTCAGACAAGTACAACAGGTATTACAACCAAGCCAAGTTATTTAAATAATACCTTGGCCAGCGTAACCACTCCTATACCTGAAACTACAACTAATTTAGTCACTGTCATTAGTACTATATCCAACAGTAAAACATCTGTGTCAGTCACCTTGAATAGTGCAAGCACCACTACCACTAAGGGATCAGATACAACAACCAGCACATCTGAAGCTCTATCCCCAACAATTGCCATCACAACTTTAGCAACAGTAGACACTAACTCACCTACAGGGGCTCCATCCACGGAGCCTGCTTCCACTGCAACTGCCCCAGCATCTGCGGCTGTCTCAACAGCACCTTCAACAGAACCCACACCCCAAGGGACCACTGCATCCAGTGCCACAAGCTCCACAAATCCAAACACAGATACCACATTCTCTGCCACTGCTGCCACAACCTCTACATTTGTTGGAGCCACAACAGTAACACCTTCCACAGTCCTGGGGATTGATACCACCATGAGTGGTACTATCTTATCATCAGCCAGTACAGCCCCACCTCTTTCTTCCACTACTACTGAAATATCTGGAACTTCTACCTCTGCTTATGGCTCTGCCACAACGGCATTGGGTGTCACAACAGTTGCACCAAGTTCTGCAACCACTGATGTACCCAGCACTGTCACCACAGCTGCATTGAGTGCTAATGTCACACCAACGGATGCAGCTGTCACTGAAACTACAGGTGACACAAGTGCGGAAGCTACTACCCCAGTGAGTCAGCAAACCACTGAGGCATCAGATGATACAAACACTGCAGCTTCCACCACAGTACCACCTGGGTTCACAACTGGTATGACTGACTCCACAATCTCAGAACCAGATTTCACATCCACTATTGCCACTACAACTGCTGGATCCTCAACTGCAGCACTTACAGGAACAACTGTCACAACATCAGGAATAGATATGACCATGAATGGGATGACTGTGACCTCAACCACCAATGATACAACTGCTACTGCCAACACCATCATGACAGGTACCACCACGGTGACTGAGCAAGGCATTACCACTCGAACCTCGATGACTTCTGCCTCTCCGAGTGAAAACACCAGTCAGGCTTCTGGAACTACAACTCTAGGGGAGGAGGCTGCCACTAAACAAGCAGATAACACAACCACTGAAGCTGCTACCACTCCAGCTGAAGATGCCATGACCTCGCCCAGTGATGCCACAACCCCTTCAGCTGACTCCACAACCTTAGGAGCAGGTACCACAACTTCGCTACTATCTGCTACAGCTGCTTCTGTTACAACCACGACTCCTACAACATCCACCACTGCCACAGGTGAAGCCTCCACAACAACCAAGTCCACACTATCAGTCTCCCATGCCACAAGTATTATCAGTACCACTGTACCAGTCACTGCCACAACAGTCCCAGCTACTCCTGCTTCCACTACTGAACCTGGTTCTTCAACTACTTAAACTACCACTCCAGTGGCAGAGACTGTGGGTGCAGTCATCACAGCTAGAGGCACTTCTGTGGCTATGGGCAGCACACTACCAACAGTGCTACTATAGTTACAGACACTAATCTTTCAACTGGCAATAACACTACTTCCTCATAGTGAAAGAATCTCGGTAAACAGATAAATTGATGCATGCAAAGAATTAGATGAGGAAATTCAATTGTGCTCCACATGTCCCTGGATACCTTGCATAACAGCTAGTTACTCCTATCTGACTAAATTTTCCTTTCATAATTCTGTGAAAGAGAGAAGTTACTAATTTTACATATTATAATATTAAGGTAAAGGTGATGTTTTATTTAAAACACACAATGGCAAAACCAAGCACAGAATCCAAATGTCTTAATACTTAAGTCAACTCTCAGAATTCTAGAAGAGTTATCCCTGAAGATAGTTCAATAGATGGCTGAATCATATCCACTTGGATTCTTTCTCAAAATAGTGATTACTTATCTCTACCACTCCAGAATCTAGAATAAGATTCCCAGGGGATGTGCAGGTGGATGTTATCCGATGAGGTAACAAGTATAAAAACACACTGACCCAGAGGATACTTTAGACAGGGAAATTGTCACATGTAGTAGTGCAAGGAGGGGTGTTGGGAGTTATATAAAATGGGGTGTGTAAGAAATAGAAATATTAAAATATAAAATAGTAATTTTGAAAAAAACTAGGTGTTTATAGGACTGCTAACTAATTACTCAACCTTTTTTCTAGGTCTGAATATTTCTTAATAATAAACTTTTCACTCTTTTGCAAATATTGCCTCAAAAATGTACTGTAATATCTCTCTAGAAGCAAAACCATTCTAGAAATTCTGCTTCTTTCACTCATTTTAAAAATTTTGTTCACTTTTACTTATTCCACTTTTGTTCAATAAATCATTTTAAAACATATTTGTTTCCTGTATTTTATCAGTCTCACACATACTTGGAAATGAATTTAAAAGGTTCATTTACTAATATGTATAATTTTATGTTTTTATGTGTCAGAGAAATAGACTCATATGCTTGTCCCTCAAAAAAGCTCCCAGTAATGAGTACTACTTAAATATAAGGTTGACCAAGAACTTCGTATTTCCCTCAACTTCAGTAAATTTTAGACAGGCTGATCTAGGTCCCTGATCTAGACCTCTGATCTTTCTTTTACAGTGTTCCTTTAGAAAACTTACAACTGTAAATTTTTCTTCACTTCTTTGAGATGTAAGTCTTTTTTTACAACCCATGAATGTCTTTTTTCTCTTAGTACACTTTTATTGGTGCATTGCAACCATACATCATATTGAGGTTTAGTCTGATAGACACATACACCACATACACATACTTAGCACCCAGTGCATTTCCCTCCAGATTCTGCCCCACTCCGTCCCCAATCCCCCACTCATAATATTGAAGTTGGTATTGATAGACTTACAAATGTACTTAGGACTAGAGCCATCCTTTTGAAATGTAATCATCAAAGAGGACAGTGACTATCTTCGTTTGCAGGTTAAGGAGAGTAATTTCAATAAGCACCTATTAGCAAACACAGACAGCCTAATCACAGAGAGATTTGCAAATTCAGTAATTAGAAAACATGTTTGACTCTTGCCACTGACCACTGTCCACCATAAGATCCTCCATTACTTTTCCACCAGCTCACAACAGTGCTGAAAAACTTCCACATTTTATTTCAGAGAAGTTGACCATTGCAATAATCTTGAATAAAGCCTTCCTTGGCTATTTTGTTTTCTTGAACAATTTTTGCTTTGATGAGGCAACCATATGGAATGTAGCAAATAAAGTTTGGGTCAAAACTCTCATGAGCTAATTTCACACGAAGATATCATAGGACTGAAAATGGAAGATCATTACTACTAAAATCTAAAATAACCTGAAATGTCTTAATGTCTTTCTCAGTCTGTACATATATGTATAATTTTAAGAGTGAGAAATTCTAAATTATGTATATAATAAGTATAGTTTTAAGCTGTCTTTGGAAAAACAATAGTAAGGTAACTTCCCACAGCATAAAAACAAACTGAAATCTAGGATAAAGAACATCTATAGGGAGTCTGAGGCTTTTCTGAGGGATTTCATTGATCTTAGAAATATAGGAGCTTAAATATTAAAATTCACATGAAGATAAAAGATAGGGCACCGGGTCCACTCTAGAAAAAGTTAAAACTGAGACTGTTAATGTAAATCTGGGACTCTCAGGAAGTTGTATCCATGAAACATACTTAAATTTTTTATAAATGGAAATAAATAAAACACTGTACTAGTTTGATCTCTGAAAGATTAGAAAAAGACACAGGGCATGGATTAGTAATGGTTGATTTTCTTCCAACATAATTTATTATTCATAATAAAATAACCTATATGAGGGAACAAAGGCAAGAACCAAAAAAAACAAGGGCTAAGAATTAGTCACATTATCAACATTTTTATTATAGTAACAAACATATACATTAAAACACCTGCATGACTCTTTCCCTCAAGCAGTATCTAAGTTGTAACGACACTAGTGGTTCTATTGGGACAGGTATTGTCATGTGAGGAGGGTTGATTCTGTGAATCCCTAGTGCAAAAGAGAAAGGAACGCAACTCAGGACCAGCAGAGCCTTTGGCTTACATGATGGAAAAAAAATTTCAGTACAAGCCAGTCAGAGATACAGACAGAGATTTATTTAGAAAAGTAAGAAATACACATTCAAGGAGAATGCAGGCCACTTCCCAATTGAAAGACACATTTGGAGGTTTATGGCTCTTCTTTTATAGGAGACTTTTGTGAGGGACAGGTAAGAGGAGGTATGTGAGGGTTACATAATCCAGTAATCCCAAAATGAGTTAGGATGTTTTGGTCATCTTCTAGGTCCTGATGGAGCCTTCTCTATCTTATTTATAGGTATCTCTTTTGTTTTAAATATTCACAAAAGGCTAACAATGCCTAAAGAGATTACTCTTTTGTGTGTGTGTGTGTGGTACTGGGGATTGAACCCAGGGGCATTCTACCTCCGAGCTATACCCCCAACCCTATTTTTTATTCTTTATTTTGAAACCGAGTCTCATTAAGTTGCGGAGTGCCTCACTAGGTAGCTGAGGCTGGCTGCGAACCTGGATCCTCCGGTCTCAGTCTCCCAAATGCTGGGATTACAAGCATGCGCCACCACGCCCGGCTCGAGATTACTCTTTTATTTAACCATATACAGATAGGATGGCTAAGAGTGTTCAAGGAGATTACTCTTTTGTTACCTCTATTCTCTGACCAACAGATACCTTTCTTGCTTAACTATTCCTAGGTTGAGTAATTAACAGCTCAAAGTATTTTACAAGTGACTGAATATCCAGTATGTTGTTTGAGGATAGTCAACAGTGATAAGAATGATGAGTAAAGACTTATGCATTCCCCAGAAATTTGGGACTTACAGGCCTGAAGGAGGGGAAGGGTGAAAGGCCTGGTTTCAGGAGTATGGGGAATGGAAAATTTTGCCACAGGCTTTCATATTAAAGTTACATTTTCCTTGTTCTTCCTTAATGTCTCCTTTCTATCTATTTTATTTCTTCTATCCTCCCTCAATACTACCCAGAGGTACTGTCTTCACAAATTAAAAAAATCAGAGGAATAATGTGGTAACAGTGGAGGCTGAAGTATTACCTATCATTCCTGTGCAGTTAAATTACCCTCAAGTTTCCATTTATATTCCAGAACAAGAACAGTAATCATAATAGCTGATGATTATGAGTGCCTATATGTGCTAAGCACTATACATGCTGATGGATTTCATTAGATCTTAGTAACAACACTACGATGTTGCTTCTATTAGATCCTTTTTATAGATTAGAAAGCTGAGGCTTGGAGGAATTAAATGTTTTGCTCATGATGAAAGAGCTAAGAAGTAGCCACTCTAGCACTTATAAAATAACATCTAGAATTAACATGAAATATGTGAAGAACCAACACAGAACTAATTTAATTGCATATAAGATCTTAGTCATAGAAAAGTCTCAGAACATTTGCAGAAGTTGGACCCTCCTGAAAGAAAGAGAATATAAACTAGGGTACTTTTAACATATAAACCATGGAAAACTGGCTCAAAGGACTGTACTGGATACTGGATATTATCATTTAACAAAAGGCAGCTGAATATATAAGAAAGTAATTCAGGAAAAGAATATCATCAGGAACTTTTTACTTAGAATTTCCATTTGCTGAAAATTTGAAATGACTATATGATGGTCTTTGAGACTATCAGTGCCAATACTCAGAGGGCTGAGGAGTAAATTATCTGACCTCAGGAACTTCTCAATATAATAAAAGACATTATTTCTTTTATAGATTTTAAGCACACAGGCATTTTTAAATTAAATTTCCATTGGCCACACATGGAAAAAGAAAATAACTGTATAGGCAACACATAGGCACAAGGCACAAGGTGCAAAGCCCAGGCCGGACAGGCAATGCTCAGGCTCAATGCCCACCACCCAGATGCAATGCCTTGACAACCAACTGGAGTCCCTAGCAACCCAAGACTAAAAAGCTTCTTCTGCCAAGGAGCCACAGACACTGAGACTGAATGCTAGCTGGCAGATATGTTGGTAGTGATCTGGCAATTCCTCACCTTTGGTTCTGGTTGAGCACTCATTAAGGTCAGCCTGAAGATCCAGACCAGACTCACAATTGACCTGGACCTGAGACCCTGACACAGCCAAATGAGCTTCTTGGTAAATGGACTGCCCAACCTGCTACCTCCCTCCCTCCCTTCCTCCCTCCCTCTTTGTGCCCTAAAATAGCATATGTTGTATGAAGTTTATGTGGAATGTTAATGAATAAAGAAATTAGTCAGGATTACAATAAATGTTCTTGAAATGATTGAAACCATATTCTGGTTGTTTTCCATGATCCAAGTCTGCTCAGAACAAAAACCATTTCTAAACTGGAGAAATTCTCATCTAACCCTTTACAGCAGGGACATTAAAAGGGGGTAGGAGATAATCCTGTTGCACAATTTCGTTAATATTTCAAAGTGAGCACACCATGTATACATGTGCAATTCCTTCCATAGAAGTTGCCAACAAATGAGATTGGAGAAAACTATGGGAGCATTTTTTTGTTGGGCTTTATTTGGAGCATATCAAAAGTTTTGTTCAGACATGTTATAGATGTGCCTATTGACATCTAATTGTCTCTGATGAATGCAAAGTTCCACATAGTAGTCTGGAATGTGAGCTAGGTTTCTGGGCTGGCAACATTAATATAATTATTTCATTTTGGGGTATTTATATTTAGGCATATGTAACTAAAGGAAGTCACCAAGGGAGTGAGCATCAGTAGATAAAGTAAGAAATTCAAAAACTAAACTACAGAGTACTCCAAGTGTATGAGAGATGAAGAGAAACCAACAAATCAGCATGCGAACAATCTAGTGAAGTAGGAGAAAGCACAACAGTATGTGGTAACTCATGCTGGAAATTAAGAGAAGAAAATGCTTCATGAAGGAGATTGTGATCAGCTATATCAAATAAACTGACAAGCAAAAAGAGGTTTGGGGGAACAGCTTCATTCAACAACATGAGGGCTTGAGCAATTCGAAGCACTGAACCACCAGAGCAATTTATGCCAAGAGGTAAAGGCAAATTCTTTTGAAGTAGATGGAAAAGAATGAAAGGAGGAATTAAAGACAAATATTTTTAGTGGTTTTATTGTAAGAGCCAAAAAACAGGGCCAAATCTGAATGGGGAAGTGAAATCAAGAGAAAAGAGGTTTGTTTTTCTTTTTTTGCTTTAAGATAGAAGAGCCTCAGATATGTATGTTGATGCACACGAGTCAACAAACAGGGTGAAATCAATTATACAGAAGAATTAGGATCACTGGAATAAAGTCTTTAAATAAGCAAAGTGGGTAGGATCTAAGCTAAAATGGAAGGTATGGTTTGAGACTTAACTTTGGAGAATTCATATGTAGTAATTGGTAGCAAGACAGAAAGTATGATTCCAATTATATGGGACATGGAAATATGGTGGAAGAGCTTGTGAATATTCTCTTCTGATTTCATCTGTTTATTTTTTCACAAAGTAGAAAGCAAGGTCACCAGCTGATGATGAATGAGGTGTCTTGGAAATTTGGAGAGCAGTTTAATTAATAATATTGAAAAATGAACAGATTAGGAGACTTTATTTTTTTTTAATTATAATTCTAGTCAGCATTAACAAGCACCATAAAGTCATGATCAAGCATGCTTTCTCTGGGTACAAGAGCATAGTGGATGTAGAATTACATTTACTCTGGATTGATTTTTTGCCAAGCAAGTATAATAAAAACAAAAGCAATATAAGCTGGGTAAAGAAAAGAGTAAAAACTCACAGATATTAAGGAAAAGTAAAGACTTAATAGGATGGGTGGGCATTAGGTCCTTGAGAGTTTAAAACATTATTAAAACTAGTGAAACATTGGAAAATGAATCATTTATAATATGAATAGTAATGGTATTTTTGGTTATGGCAATGAGAATGAGTGGCTAAGACAGAGTAGAGGGTAAGCAAATAGGAAAAAGGGAATTCAAGGAACTACAAGGATAAAACAATGAAAGGATATTTTATATGAATATCAAAATCACCAAGAATTGAAAAAGGAATAGAATGAAAAAATTACAATGATCTAGGGCATACAATTTTTATATGAAGAAGTAGAGTGATTTAAGTGTCACTACATGACTAGTTGGACATGGTGGAAGTTTGGAGAGGGTCCCCAAAATGATCAGAAGCATCAATAATGAACAAGGAAGATAACTGACCAAACTCCAGTTCCAAAGGTACAAATGGCATGGAAAATAAGAGAGGAAACTTAAAATAGTTACAGATTGTTGAGTCCTTGAGGACATAGAGGGAAGTCTTCAAAAGTGAGTGGGAGCTGAGAAATCAGTACAGAAGTTTTGCAGAGCACTTTCAAGAAAAGACTGTGAAAGATGAGCTGTGACCAGGAGTCTTACCCTTCTTATAGTGACTGAAATAAATAAGAAGAGGGACATAATAAAATTAGTCTTGTTGGTCCCAAGACAGATAATGATATCAACTTTGGGGTGGGAAGAGGCACATAGATCCAAAGTGGGTGATATAACCCCTAGGGGGCACTGGAAGGAATATAGAAACATAAAAGAACTCAAATTTGTCACTGTCACTATATCTTTCTGTTTATTTGCTCAAAGAAGGTAGATTTCCAGAGGACACAGTATTTTTTTTCTTAAAAGCGGATGGTAAGCCAAATAAGTTTGGGAACCTATCTTAGAACCTTGAATTCATTCCTCTATATTGATATTTGAAGGCCTAGTAGGAGTTAGTCTTACACAAATGTCTTAGATTCTACCTTGACTTCGGTGAATACAACATAGGGAAGGAAGAATTTACTTGAGTGAGAGTTCCCAGGACTTCTTCTAGATCTCTGCTTATATTACTTTCATCTCCAAGTCACAGATGCTAGGAAAAAGTATTGAATCAGACATTCTGTCTTAACCCAAATCAACTCTGAAAATTCTCATTTCTGTGCTATTATTTATCCATTTTACTATACCTGGCAAGTTCTCTCTAACTCAACAATAGCCCTCAAAACTTACCCAAACTTTAACTCCAAGAACATTTCCAAAAAGTGATTTCTCTTTTTCTTGCAATCAAAGATTTATGTTCCTTTGATTATGTAACCCATAATTATGCCTACCTTGCTCCCACTCATGTTACTCAGGCCCTAGAGCTGAACCTTACAGTTAGCAGCCATTCAATTAATACTTTAAGGAGGGAATGAATGAATGTATGTGGTAATTATGTGCATTCCTTTGCTCCTAGAATAAATTGTAAATTCTTTGAAGATAAGTGTTATATCTTCTACTTCTCTGTTTCCACAGTCAATAAATAACTGTTGAATTGATGGGCATTTTTACCCATTAAGCATGTTAGATATTAAATAAAACAAGAATTTTGTGAAAATCAATTAGAGCTATGACTGTGGACTTGTAAGAACTGCATTCTGAAAGGAACACTGTAACTTGTTTTGTTTCCTAATTTGTAGCTACTCTTGTCTGGGCATCCATTTCTTACATTAATTATGACCTTGTGGGATCAGTTAGCAGGTAGCTCGTTTTAAAACTGATATGGTTTTGCCTTCTCCATCTCCTTCTCCTTCCTCTCCTTTCTTCCTCAGTTAACAAGTGATGTGTTCTTATCAGTTTACTGATCACAGGAATGAATAGCTGGTTCTAGCTAGTCCAGAACATGTAACTCAAAGACCATGTGGACATGAATTTTATTTTTCATGATAATTTTATTTTTCTGATAAACACCTGGAGCTTTGAATTGGGGGTTCTTTTCTTTCAGTTTGGGAAAATTTTTCAGCTTTTTCCTTGAACATATTGTTCACTGAATTTCCCCATTTGCTAGCAAACCAATAAAATGTGTTCTTCTTCCCTAAAACTTGTCTTAATTATTTGATCTGGCAAATTGGAGCAAGGACTGAAATTTTGGTTACATATCTTCAACACGATTACTTTAATACATGAAAATGTACTGTGTTTGTACTTCATGAGCATTAAAGAGAATAATATCTGAAAATAGTAGACCATAAACTAGAACTCCATGAAAAGTAAATGAATTATTCACCTTAATGAAGGAGGACAATGGATTAAGACTTCTTGGACAAAAAAAAAAAAAAAAAAAAAGAATTTCAAGATGAAGTTTCTTAACATACAAAGCCTTGATTTTATTGCGCCAGATTCGATTTTGGAAATCATGAGGCAGAAATCTTCGCTATCTTAGATCTTATAAAGATGAATCAGTGCCAGATGGAGATTGTGTCTGAGGCTAGCGGCTTACTTGACACAAAGACCTGCAGATATTATCTCTAATTGAATGAGCATTCCATCCTTAAGCATTTTATTGCACTGGATTTCCAAACAATTACCTCAATTCCCTTGAAAAGCAATATTTAATGTCATGGGACTGGTATTTCCAAACTAGATAACATTATAATTGTTCAGCTCACTCGTTGCTTTTGACCTCAAGGTAATTATTATGCACCTCCACGCTTTGTACATCAATACTCTGCTTGACTGAAAGAACAATCCAGTGATAGCTGTGAACAGAACTGTGGAGATTTGGTATTTATTTCAATATGTAATAAAAGAATGCCAGATACAAAAAAAAATAAAAAGCTTTACAATATTACAATGAGCCAAAAGATAGGGGAAATTGAGAAAGCCAGAAAAAACAGAATGACAAAAAAATTAAGGCTCAGTCTGTGCCTGAGAGATTCATGCAGAAACTCAACAGACACACCCTCCACTTTCTTTTATTCTGGGATTAACTCAGAAACAATCAACAATCCCTTAGATGTGAAGCTTTTTCTCTCCCCCACTATAATAAAGAAGGAACCCGAAGGAGCCTGTGTTTCTTCCTTAAATTTGGAGCCTGTTTTGCTTCCTTGAATTTAGGCTTTCTCAGCCTGGATTTTGTCTTCATGCACAGCTGAAGAAGGCTGATTTGATGAAGAGTTAAAGCTGAAAAGCAGCTGAAAGGAAAGACCCCTTGCAAGGTAAATACTGAATAAATCAGAATATTTGGAATAATTCTTTCTTCAAGCACCTACACTTTCTTATAACCCTTTTGTATGGGGATCTACTTGAACATCAAATTCTGAATATAGACTCATTAAGGTAGTTTTTGTCTAAATGGTTTCTAAGAAAATGCAAAAAATGGATAATAATTATAAACATGAAAATAAGGGTGGATTTACATGCAAAGTCCTCACTGAAGTACTCTGTCCAAAATATATTTTCAAGGTATATTGTTTATTCCTTGATACTCCATAAGTTATAGAAAATAGCCAACATCTTTTTCTATTCTCACTGAGTGATAAAGTGTTGTTTGTCTTAGCAAATGAAGTACTTCATTCACAAATTACCACTTCTAACAATGCATTAGAAATGGCTTGGGCATTTTCTATCTTATTAATTAAGCTGGTGTCTTAGCTAATGTCAATAATAGTGAAATGTAATATAAACTATTTCTAGTACTTTAAAATTGTCATTTATAGTAACTCAATGGATTAATGTAACAAAGAACAATCTTATATCTTACTTGCAGGGCATTAATAACAAGATGAAGATTCTAATCCTGACTGTGACCATCTTGAATTTTGTGATTTACTTACCAGTAAGTTTCAGAACTTTGGATAACAGTATTCTTATAGAAATAATAATTAAGGGCTAGGGATGTAGCTTAGTGGTAGAACACTTGCTTAGCATGTTAAAAAAAAAAAAAAAAAAGGCCCTGGATTTAATACTAGCACCATTAAAAAAGAAAAGAAAAAAAATAGGTAAAGAGAAAAATGGATTTGGATTATCAGCTTATATTCAATGCAAGAAAGAAGATTTTGCTAAATAAAACATCACTGTATTTTTATATACTGTTTTCTCTATAAGTTTTCTTCTTTTAAAATTAACCATATATGTTGAGCGTGGTGGCGCATGCTTGTAATCTCAGTACTTAGGAGGCTGAAATAGGAGGATTGTAGGTTCGCGGCCAGCCTCAGCTACTTAGTGAGGCCCTTCGCAACTTAGTGAGACCCTGTTTCAAAATAAAGAATAAAAAAATGGCTGTAGGTGTGGCTTGGAGGTAGAATGCCCCTGAGTTCCATCTCTAGTACCACAAAAAAAATTAAACATTTATATAATGAAGTAAAGATAATGGCTTCACTACACTTTTCTGCACTATAAGAAATTCCTTACTGAAAGTTTGTCATGGGAAATCTGAATTTATATTCAGAGAGGGTATTTAACCCGAACACATCAGTTGTTATTTTTTACAGTAATATTGTGTATTTCTAAGTTAATTAATTTAACAAACAATAGATAAAGAAGAAAACAGAGACCTTCAGAATGTTGCTTTATTTAATCAATTTAATGTTGTATAATGATTTGAAATTTTTAGTAAAATATCTGCAAGGGCAACCTTACCAAAAAAAAAAAATGTACTTCTTTCCCTTTAGTATAATGGGAGTCAGGAAATACACAATCAGACAAATCAACATATTTCTGAAAATTCACCTTTATCCAACGATCCAGCAAGTCAACTTTTATCCATCGTAAAGATAGAAGAAAATTCACCAACAGAAGATTTAAATAGCTACCCTAGGCCTACAGATAGAGGAACTAGGATCTCTAGATCTCTTTCAGAGAACCTTCAAGCTAGCTTTTATAACTTTCCTCCATTTGAGGATGATGCACTAAGTAATTCATCAGCTAATCAGACTTCAGCCAGCTCTGTTTATGAGGAAGAGATGGCAGATGAATCTACTCAGGCAGATTTTCCAGAGAGCAATGCTTCACCTCCCTGGGATGTCATGCAGGATACTTCTGCTGCTGATACCACAATTTCCAGCTTTGTATCCAGCTCCCAAATAGAACACAGAAGAATGACTTTCACTAGAAAAAATAGCATATCAGCACCTGTATACAAGACCAACTACCAGTACAAGTCTGATTTCACTGCTATTCCTCACTTTCCAACAAATTCCAAAACAAGTCAGAGTGTTGAACCCTTCTTCTCATCCACTGGCAGATCTAAACCATTCTTTGCTGATGAGGAGTTTGCTGCCTCAGCAGATGAGGGTACCATTGCTGTATCAAATGTAAACGACCTCCTTGAAACAGGTATCACTACTCATGAGGATGAAACAGGACCAAACAGTCTATTCTTTAGTGATGTCACAGCTCTTGTGGTAGAAGGTAATGCAGCAAAAATTGATGCCACAAACATTCTAGAAGATCATAGAGTTCTGTATGGTGTGCCTGATCCAGAAGAAAAAAATATAATTATCATTGATATTGGATACCTGGAAAAATATGGTAAAACTGTGAGCAATGAGCCTGACCTTCCAAAGAAAGACAATTCTATCGTAACTGATGCCATTAACATAAAGCATAATGGCAGAGCTACAGTTAATGACTTTGCATCTGCAAAAAATAGCAATGACTTTGAATCTACTCCTATTCTGAATACTTATGACAGGGCTGATACTGAATCCATCATGATTGCCACTAATACTGATGAAGATATTTTCAATGTTAATTCCATTAATATTCCAAATTATTTTCTTAATGACAGAATATATAATGAAAGAAATAATGTTGTTAGTAAGTCCACTGATACCAAAGCAATGATGGATGGAGCTAAAAGAGACTTGATTATTTCCAAAACAAATGACATCATGTCTACAAAGCAGTATGTTAATCCTAACTATGTAGAGCCAATTGCTGACCATAGCATGAACTCTAAAATAATTTGGCCTTCAGATAAAGATACAATAACAGAAGGCAGACACAGTGATCATATGAAAAACATTGTGATGCCTAACAATAACAATATTGCTGAAGCAATTGGACCTAAAGTAGATGACTTGATAATTAACTATCATTCTAATATCCCTGCCAATGTACATCTCCAAACTGATAGTGACAATTTCAAGTCTGTTAGCACTGATGGAATTGAAAATGTAACTCCTGTGGTTGAAGAAATTGTTAATCTGGAACAAGATAGTGAAGTTGTAGAAATCATCATTAATCCACACATGTCCATGGCCGAAATTAAAAGAAAAGTTTATTCTCTTAATCCTGATACAGATTACACCCAAACTGCAGGAAATGAAATCACCCTTCCTTCAGAAAATCCTGTGTTCAATCTCCTTTTTAAATATAAAATGATGGCAACAGATGGCAAAATCATCCTTAACAATAGAGATGACCACCAAACCCCCACCATAAGTACTTCAAATGATGCCCAAACCAATACAGACTTTGAAAGAACCAAAGCCACTATGTTCAAAACAGACAATTTCCAGAATGATGTCATCCCTGTATTTTCCACCACTCCCCTTGCATCTGTTGGGTCAATTTATTTTAGTGAAGACAGTATACCTGGCATGGCCTCAGCATTGAAGGTCCACAGTTCCTCTTCAGATCAATATATTGACACTGTGGGTGAAGCCATTAGTCTCTCTATCAACAACAATGCTGACAGTGTTTCAGGTCCCAACCGTGACACAGACTTTCTTATGAATAAAGGATACATTCTTCCATCAGCAGTTAAGTTGCCTAAACTAATGCCCAATGACCAAAATAATGAAGCTCAAACCTCTTTGCTAACTAAAGATAATTCTTTGACTGATGCTGGGGTGAAAATATCAGACCCTGTGGCTGAAAATCCTCATTCTCCTAATAATGCCATTATAAGCAAGAAAGTCTTAGTAGACCATCTGAACACCCCACTGAAGTCTACTTTTCTCACAGCTGATTTCACCTCTTCCAGTGAGGAGCACAATGCCAGTGGAGGTAGGGGAACCACAAGTATAAGGAACAGCTCTGAACTAATGGCTCATAAAGCAACCACACCAGAAAGAAGACCCACTATAGCCACTACCTCCCTGCCTACAAAGGTAGCTGCTATTCTTATTCCAAGAAAATTTAGACATTTGATAGGCAACAAAATGGCTAATGAAGAAAAATCAGCTCCCTATACAGAAATAGAGTCTATAATGGAAGAAGATGATGATTTTCAGATAAAAGAAGACATTCCACCTGCACATAATTTCAAGTACTTTGAATCTAGAGATAGTAGTTTTGAAAGGAATGGATTTGTAGCTGTTGATGCCACAACTTCTGTTTCCCAATTTAGTACTATACCTACTGTTGAAATAGCACTAAGTGACAGAGACTTTAAAATCCCTGTGGAAGAAAATGTTGATGTTCTATATGATACTACTAATCCTACAAATGACAAAATATACTTCAAGCCAGTGATCAGCAAAAAAATAGTTAATAGCCTGGGTGAAAGTACAGGAGTAAACCAGAATGTAGAAATAGCAGATGGCACTGCATTCCTTCCACCTAGCAATTCTATCTTCCAAACTGGAAGAATGGATTATTCCATACTTCCTAATATATACAACGATATTATCACTGATAATCCACTTGCTGACACTAACGAGAACCCAAGTATTGTATGGAACACCATCAAAAACAAGCTGTCACTCTCTACAATGGACAATGCAGACCTTATTGATAACAGAGATGGCTATCAAACCTCTACTGCCATCACTTCAAGCAATGCTAACAGACTGACCAATACAAGAAAAGCAGCTGGGACTGAAATAACAAATATCCCTTTTGGCATTACTACTGTAGTGGATGATATTTTCTATGAGAATGAAAACTCTGAAGTAATAAGAGACCTAGCTCCAATGGCTGCCACCTCACCAATAAATAAAGACACTTTCACAATTAATGAAGTTAATACTCTTAACAGTAAGTTTGATAAACTAGGAGATGGCCTTACTATTTCCAGAGAAGATCCTAATGTGTCCAGAGATGATGACACCATATTAATTGCTGATTCCTCTGCTTTTATGAAGTCTGGGGCCCCTTTCAATCAGCCTCAAGCAACAAACCCTATTAAAAAAACCTCCTTGGCAGATATCATAATAGCCCAAACTTACTTTCATAATAAGGCTACCCCAGCAGCTTTGAAAGTAGCTTTCACCACTGCCTCTCAAGGAGATGTTGAAACTATATTTTATATTCCAAGATACGAATCAGAAAACTCTTTCAAGGAAGATATAACATTGAACTTTGAAGCAAATCTCCAAAAAGAGGAAAGCATTATGACAGAGGAGGAAGATACACTTCAAGAAGAAAATGTTAGTGATTCCATTTACATTATACCTATTGCAAGTGATAATGTTTCTAAAGGCAACAGCTTGGCTGCTAAACATTATCCTATCAATTCTGATGCATATGACTCTGCCAGATCCACAGGAAAAGCCAATGCCAGAGCTGACCAACTTAACTTTGGGAATCCTGCACCATTCTATGCAGATGAAGTCTCAAAACCTCTACTTCAAAAATTTACTCCAAAGATTCAAAGAAAAATGATTGTAAGAAACAATAATAGTACCTCGGATCATGAACTCTTTGGTGGTAATGTTCTTTATTCAGTGATGAAAGAAAATGTCCCAAAAGAATATATCTTTCCCCCTGAAAGAGAGTCTATCTTTATAACACCAGATTTTAGTATTCCAATGGAAGATAATTTAAATCCTG
Organism: Graphiurus murinus; assembly: GCA_004027655.1. Lineage (NCBI taxonomy): Eukaryota > Metazoa > Chordata > Mammalia > Rodentia > Gliridae > Graphiurus > Graphiurus murinus. The sequence goes on from PVLC010002033.1 coordinate 70,652, forward strand.
GAAAAGTTACCAACAGTGTTATCAAAACAAAGTTAATGGATTATCTTAATCTGGTTAGTGCCAAAAGGTCACCAAATGCCAGCAAAGACAAGGCTATTGTAGGCAAGGAATCCTCTATTTCTGAAGTTGATACTCCAGTGAACTTAAGAGAACTAAATACAATGAAAGCTAATTATTTCATATTTAATCCTGAAACTGGTTCCATTGAACAGAAGGCACCTATAGATTCAAAAAACATATTTTACTCTGATTCCACAAAGAGCAATGATATATTTGTTCTATCTGATAATGAAATCATTTCACCTGACAATATTATTTTTATTGAAAATGCAAGAAACATTTTAAGTGGGAAAAGATATGTAGCTTCTGTAGAAAAAGATCCTGTGACTCAATATGAAATAATTCCTTTCACAAATGACTTTTCAGTGGAGTCAGATACAATTTTTCTCTCAGGGGAAGACAATCCAAATAATAATCACCTAATAACCATTGATCTTGATGATAGTACTCTTCAACATATATCAGAAGAAAATACCTATTATGCTGAAGAAGAAGAAAGGAGTCTGACAAAAAAAAACCTTACCTCTGTTCAAGGTAAAATCTATGGAGGATTCAGATCTCCAGCTCCCATCTCCAACGAACATGTTGCTGAGAATCTATCGGAAAGATATCCTACAGCACTCAAATCTAAACAAAAATACCAAGTACCGATCTCAACAGAAAGAAACCCTGATTATGAACATAATGTTCCTTTCCTCCAAGATTATATTCCCAAGTTCTATAGTAATTCACCCTACATCATAAGTGCTCACCCTCTAACAGATAGAAATATGGAATTTTCTCCCAAGTTTCCAGATGACTTAACTCTGGAAAAGGGCAGCCTGAGTGTAAATGACATCATCACCATTTCTCCTGAAGGCAAATGGAGTGAGCATATTGATGCTCTAGAACCAGAATCAACTGTAACCATGGGAGAAATTAGGACAGTTCCAGGTGAAATCATTGATCTCACCAAGAGCTCAACTCCAATAACAAACAGAGAAAAGCTCCACAAGGAAGGCATCTCATTCACCACTTTTAATGTCATGAGGGAAGCCAACCCTGTCATGTCACCCAAGTCAGAGTACAATAAAGACAAAATGCTCAAGTTGGAGAGTACCAATTTACAGTATATCATTGTTCCTTTAGCTATATCCAATACTGACAATGAATTTACCCTTGTTTATAAAGATTCTAGCGCTAAAGTGTATAAGTATTTAACCTCTTTTCTGCCTTTGAAGACCATTTACACTATGGCTGTTATCACTGCCCTTTCTCCTGAGAACAATTATGATGGAGGTGATTCTATTCCACCTCATGAAAATAATGTTAGGTCCAGAGAATTCTCACCTCTACTGACAACTGAAAGTATCATCCTTATTCCTAAAGCCTTAACCAAGAATTCGGTCCTAATGCAAGATAACTTCTTGAGAGACTCCTCAAAGTCAGTATCAGTACCATCAGAAGCAGTTACTGAATACATTGATGTCATTAATGAAACTGATATTCCAGAAAATCAAGACATCAAGATTCAAACAGACTTTCATTCCCACTCCTTGGACTCAATTATCACTTCTAGAAATTCAACAACATTTATCAGAAATTTCACAATTGATGATGTTAACTCATCATCCACTGTGGAGAGAGAAACTGTTGACATTTCTAAAATAAAGACATATGTTCATCCTCAAGATACAATTATGAAAACTCTTTCACCAAAACAAATAAGCCACCCCCCCTCTGGAATGAGGGAAATGGCTATACCTTCTCTTGAGCAAGACCCAACTGCTAGCTTTGATACAAGTCACATTACAAACGCAACCATTCTCATTTCAGCTTTGGAGAAAGCACTTCCCTTGATCTCTCAGCCCAGTACTCTTTCCAAAAGCAGTAACAGATCAGGCAATTTTGTTTTAAGAAATACAAATACCTCAAAACATAATCCTTTTGTTGGTAAATTTAATATTTCTGCTGGCCTTGGTGCTGTTGCTTCCAAAAGTTCTACTAGCAACTTAAGTTCTAAGGCTCTCAGGTTCATGATTAATGAACCAACTCACACACCTGAGAATATTAACAAGTTTCTAGATAAAACAACTCCCAAAGGGGGCATTCTAACTGAAGATGATACCATCATTATTCTCCCTGAAGACAAAAGGATAGAGGACATCCTTGTTTTAGATCCAAAAATAATGATAGCCACAGTAGAGAAAAGGGTGTTCCCAGATGAAACTGTTGACCCTGTTGTGATAAACTCTCTGTTAAAAAATAAGAATCCTAAGTTCAATGTCATCCCTGATGGTGAACTTTCTTTCATCAATGAAGATACTGAAGTTTTAAGCAACAGGGCTCCAATCTCCTTCTCACCTATAAATCCAATCCACACTGTGGAAGATACCATCATTCTCACCACTGAGGGTAGTTATGAAGGAGGTGATTCTATGCTACCTGGAGAAGATAATATTGAGTATAAGGAATATCTAACTCCACATATCCATGAAAAGCCAATGTTCATTCCTAATGCCTCCACTGAAAATCTTGAAGTCTCTGGCCCACTAACAAGTAACTTCTTAAATAATTCACCAATGTCAGATACATTTGAGACAATGACTAAACATACTAATTCTGTCAACAGTGATGATGTTTCCATTAAAAATAAAAATGACCTCAAGTCCTACTTTTTTGCCAATCTTCCATTTGGTTTCATTGATTTTTCAGACAATCCTATAAATAATGAGTTTGATTCAGAACTATCTAGAAATACAGAAACTATTGACATTTCTAAAATTCAGACAGATGAAATATATTCTGAACCTCAGATAATTATCACAAAAGCATTTTTTCCTATAAAAATTTCTCAACCTAAGGTCTTTGAAGAAAGAAAAATAACTAGTCTTTCTGATCAAGAAGACCCAGCTGCTAAATTTTATTTAAGTTACATTACAAATGCAATAGTCCCCAGTCCAGCTACAGAGGAAATCCTTCCCTCACTAACTGAGTTGGACATTTTCTCCCAAAATGACAGAAATGCAGAAGAGGAAGTCCATATTTCTGAAGCAGATAACTTTTCCTCCAAAGATGCAAATACATGGAAAGGTAATTTTTTCACTGTTAAATTTAATCCTACTGGACATCAAACAATCCCCAATTTAAAAGGAACCTCTTCAGTTGATTCCATACTAACTGTCCCAGAAACATATAAGTCTAAAGATCAAAGCTCATTTCCTAAAGTCTCCACTAGAAAAGGGACCACCACAAACACTCCCAGTGGAGCATACGGCCTACGGTGGAAATCAACTCTTCTTCCTTCCGATTTTACAACTTTCATGAGTTCACCTAAATATTCTGAACTTGATCCAGTCATCAGAATGGAAAAAGACTCTACAACAACTAGCAATATTAAACCTGGAGAAAAAAATACTCTGTCTGATGGAATCATTGAATCCCCTACTGTCTCTATTTCAACAAAAGGCATGAGAGACACTATTTATAATAGAAAATTTGGATATAATACTTTTACAGATAAATATATGTCCACTGAAATAGTTCCTTTTACAAAAAGCATTTCAGAAGAGGTGCATGACACCCTGTTCACAGGCGAAAATATTCCAAGTAAGAATATAGTAACTATTTTTCCTGTTGAAAGTGACCTTGAATATGTTGCAGATAGCTATGTCTTTTCACTTGAAAAGGAAGGAAATGATCCTTTTATAGAAGAGATCACACTTTCTAATGACTCTAATGTATTTGAGTCCCCTATACCCTATGACAGTGCTCCAGTCTCTGAATATCTATTTCAGGGAGATCCAATTGATATAAACACAGGCAAAAGACATAAACACTTGTTTCTGAAAAAGGAAAATGCTAATTCTGACAATGATGCTACTGTTCTCAAAAGTTCTACTGCTAGTTTTAATACTAAGGCTCCCAGGTCCATGATTTATCCTCTAGATGATTCAAGTTGGACTTTTCCGTCTGAGGTTTATGAGACAATTCTGGAAAATGATCCTTTACTTGGTGATAACACCATCATCATTCTCCCTAAAGACAAAAGATTAAAGGCTCCACTTGCTTCAGACTCAGAACTAATGTCAACAATGGAAGAAAGCAGGATGTTCACAGGTGATCCCATTGATTCTGCTGTTATCACCATCCCTGTAGAATATATGGACCATCTCAATAGGAAAGGCATCTCATCTACTTTTTATAACAGTGCTTCCTTAGATATGGCAAAAACCACCACATCCACCAGATTTGGTGCCAATAAACATAAAACAAACTTGGAAGATATGCCCTATTCACAGAACAACATTATCCCTTTTGCTGGATTGAATGTCATCTCTGATGATGATCTTCTCTTCCTGAGAAAAGATACTGAAGAGTCAAACAACAAAGCTTCAGTCTTTCCCTCATCTATGAATGAAGCAACCAGCACTGTGGCAGATTCCATCATTTTTTCCACTGAATACAGTTATGTAGGAGATGAGTCTATGTTACTTGGAGACGATAATGTTAAGTATAGAGTATTCCCATCTCTATTAACATCATCAATGTTCATTCCTAATTCCTTAACTGAAAATCCTGAGACCTCTGGCCTAATGAGAGATAACTCCTTTTCTGAATCTTCAATAACTAATTCAAAAGTGTTAGAAAGAATATATGAATATGTCAATGCCATTAATAGAGAGAATATTCCAAATGGACAAGTCATAATAACTCAAAGTGACATTCATTCCTATCCCTTGGCCTGGAATGTTTCTCCAATAGGATCCACCTTTTTAGATATCGCTACAAAAAAAAAAGTTGATTCATTTTTGTCTCTAAATACCCTTGACAATTATAGAACTGACTCTGGCAAAACATACTCCAAAACTCAAAGAGAAACAATGAAAGCCTTTTATCCTATAGAAGAGTCTCAAAATAGAATTTATGGAAGAAAAAAAATAGTTAATCTTTCTGATCAAGAAGATCCAGCTGCTAAATTTGAACTAAGTCACATCAAAAATACAAAAGTCCGCCGGGCATGGTGGCACACGCTTGTAATCCCAGCATTTGGGAGGCTGAGACCGGAGGATCTGGGTTCGCAGCCAGCCTCAGCTACCTAGTGAGGCACTCCACAACTTAGTGAGACCCTGTTTCAAAATAGAGAATAAAAAATAGGGCTGAGGGTGTTGCTCGGAGGTAGAATGCCCCTGGGTTCAATCCCCACTACCGCAAAAAATAAAATAAAATAAAAAATACAAAAGTCCTTGTTCCAGTTATGGAGAAAATATTTCTGTCAACAAGTGAGTCCAATTCTCACTCCAAGAGTGACAATACCCTGAGGAATTCCAAATTTCTGATGTAGGAAATTTATTTTCAGGAGATACAAGTACATTGGATGATGGTTCTTTCACTGTTGAATTTGATTCTACTTTTTTCAAATCTTAAGAATCACCTAACTTAAAAGGAATATTTGGGGCTGATTCTACATTAACTTTTTCAGAAGTATCTAAGCCAAATGACCAAAGCTCCCATGGTAAAGTCACTAACACAGAAGAGTCCGCTGTAAACAAGCCAATTGGATCATATGCCCTACATCAAAGGTCAGCTTTTCCTCCTTCTGAATTCACAACATGCGTAGGTACTCTAGAACATTCTGAACTTGTTCCTATTTCTACTATGGGAAAAGATCCCACAAAGAAGATTGATTATAATGTTCTAACTGAGGAAGCAATTATTCCATCTAATCAAGTTATCATTTTGCCTATTATCATTAGCTCTGAAAAGGATACAGTAATCACTTCAAAAGGCAATATATTTGAGAATAAAGATTTCAGAGAGAGAAAAAAAGATTTTAGAGAGAGAAATAGCTACTGAGCATTAAGTAATTGATTTTATAAAAGACATTTCAAAAAAAAGTGGATGACATGTCTTCTGTGGGAAAAATCACTCTAGCAAATGTGGACCATTCTGTTATTACACCTGAGGACAGTGATTCTGAATATGTCTCAAATAACTATGTATTTGGACTAGAGGATAAAGAAACTAATTCATTTATAAAAACAAATACAGTCACATATGCCCCCAAGACAAATAGTTTACATCCTCCATATGCCATAGTTGCTGCTTTAGACCATCTACCTAAAGCAACATCCTCAGAGTTTGAAGCTGAAGAAATAACCAAGCTATAACTCCTAGGCAATAAAAAAGAATTTTTACATTGGTGTCATTACTTTAAAAAATTCCTATCCTAATGTCAAGACCAAGTCTCATAGATCTACAGCTTACTTCCTAATTAATACAAGTGAAAATTTCCTTCTAGTTTTTCTGACAAAACATTTGTGGGGAAAGGTACAATCAGTGATAATGATGATGATCCCATTATTCTCTCTGAAAACTCTGACTTACAAAATAAAATAAATGAATATTCCCTTTTTCCAGATGCAAAACCCATAGTTAACAGCAAGATAGTTATGCTATCAAAAATAGTTATAACTTGTTCAGGAAAAACATATCACCTATCATTTATAAGATATTTCCATCCAGAGAAGCAGATAATACCACATCCAGTATATCTGATTTTAATGAAGATGAAACAAGTTTAGTTATGGCATCTAATACAAGGTTTAATAATTTTCCTTTAATTCAACTTTCTGCTGATGACATTTCCAATATAAATGAAAATACACAAAGTACACACAACATAACCCATACTTTCTTTCCTTTTTTGAGAAAGGTGTCTGCCATTATTCCAAAGGCTCCTGCTATCTCCTCTAAGGACAAAAGAACATTAGACATTCTAGTCTTCTATCATCAGACAGTGTCAAGTCTCTAGGTATTACCTGAAACTACCATTCCAACTCCTAATGCTCCTATTAAAGAAATCACTGTTCTCAGACTTGGAAAAGGTGGAAACCTATATCACCCAACAATGCTTTCAGCAGAGCCAGAGCCTGCGTCTTCAGATCTTGTTTACTTCAATGATGGCACTCTCATCAAGGCAAAATAGTGTAAGTCAAATGGAGCCACAAGCTCTCTTCTTGGTCTATACTGTTCCCCAAGCTGATTTTGCTGGCTCTTCTGACAATATCACAGATGTCAAACCTAACACATCTGTTACTATTGATGTCTCAAAATGATGTAATCAAAATGCAGAACCTAAAAAAGTTATCGTCAAATCTTCTACGTTTCTTCCTAATGAATATAGTGAACCAAATTTCTTTTACACAAAACAAAGAACTAAAGCCTCTACAGTGAAAGACACAGCTACTGAATTTGAAGTGAATCACCTTACAGTTATAGATACACTAGGAAATGATACAGTTATCCAAATGGAAGCAAACTTTCTATATTATACTGACCTAATCTCTTATATTGTGAAAAACAATGTCATTACTGGTGACAAATCCATCAATAAGGATTATAACAGTGTCTCTGAAGCAACATACTCAAGCTTTTCCATACCCAAGGACTCCCTCCCAGCTAGATCCATTCCTCATGAAACCAACTCCATCACAGGCAACTCAAATTTATTTACAGAAGTAATTACCATTATTCCTACTAATAGAACATCTTCATCTTACCCAGAGATCTTTTCTCTGGTGGAAGAAAATTATCATTTAGGATTTAATACATCCAATCTCACAGCAGCAAATATAGAATTTCAAGCTGCAGAAAGTATGGGTGTTATTCATGAACCCATTGTTGAAATAAATATATAATCACCTAGGTTTTAAGAAATTTCTGTTGTACCACAAGCTAACAAGGAGATTGAAGAAAATACTTTTTTAGGGATGATATTCCTCAGTTACAGATAGAGACAATTACTTCAAAGGATAGCCCTGAGGAATCCACAAACAACAAAGCAGATCTGGTAGTCTTTACTGTCTCTAACCTAAATGACGTCTTTTCCAAAACAAATAGTGACCCCACAGAATAGCACATCCTTTATTTATCGTTTCCTTAGTCATGTACCAATTACTGGAGGGAAAGAGGGCAAAATTGTGGATGTTGATAATTCTCAAGGTGCAATTGTTCCTCTCACTTCCTTCACTGTTTCTCAAGATTAGAATTATTTTGTGTTTGAAGATATTGAGCATAAAACTTCCTCAGTGACTCTATAATGAACCACATTAATTAAATAGCTCAATTTTATCAAACAAATTTATAAAATCTGAAGATATATAGGCTTTTTTCTAAAACAGGAATTCTAGTGTCCATAAGACATACCATTTGTCTAACAGTTGATACTTTTAAAATTGCATGAGACCTTTCCTCTTATGAGTATCAAGATAGTCTCCATGTAAAGGAAGTCTCCATGGTAGATATCAGTCTAGTGTTAGCATTTTTAAAGTCTTTTTCTGAAGATGCTTTTTCTTGTCAAATATCCCTAAACACTATAAATGTGACTTTCTGGGGCCATAGTGATCAATCTCCTCTTTTTGCTAGCAGATTCCAGTTTTCACATAAGGGCAGGAGAAACTGATATGATTGTTTTACCTGACATAGTTAACTGGGTAGTAAAGACTCATGAACCTGAAGAAATCAGCACTTAAAAGAAGGCATAATAACTGAGCCAAAAATCTCAAAATTTAGAGCAAGTAAAAATATTTATCAGCCAAACAAGCTTTTGCTACAGCTGCCACAATAATAAAGATCTGTAAAATACATGTCAGTAGATACAATTTTAATACCTACCTGAAAAAAAGACAAAATGTGCCAATAAGGGTGGTAGACACTCCAACAATGAAAGACGCTACTGTTCGGATAAAATAAAACTTATCTATGAAATCTGATTCTTTGCCTTAACTTAGATAATACCTTCAAGGTCGATGATCTATCAGTCAAAGAAGGGTATGCTATATTCCCTGAAGCAGAGAACTCCGGTTTCAACCTCAAGACTGCTGAAATTCCTGCAGACCAACCAGAATTTACACTGTATTCTTCTTGCACTTTGATGGATGACATAATCAGAAGTGTCCTTTTTAAAGTCAAGAGTTTAGAAAACACAGATAGTGGTAATAACATTCTCTTTAGAGGGGAAATAATTATGCTGCAATCAATGTGATTCCACCTCTTAGTGCCACTAGTGAAGCAGAGTTGCTGTGACCTCAAAGAGTAATCCCTAAAATGAAGGACTATTGGGCAAATTAGTATCAATGAAGATGATATGATTGTTTTACCTGACATAGTTAACTGGGTAGTAAAGACTCATAAAAGTTTATATTTTACTTATAACTCCAATTCTGTTGAACATAATAAAGACCAGATTTTATAAGATAACTTGAGCAGTTATGCAGCTTACCTCTTCATTTTTTACCCTTTTCTGTACACAAAGATACTTCCCAATGAAGGACACTAAGTCTTCTGTGCACAGCATGTCATATCCTGTGTTAAGCTTCACAAACATTAGATGATGGAAGGAAAGAATAGCAGTTAAAAATATCCTCCCACAAAGTTATCCAATTCAGAGAATTAATTTACCCTGTAACTTTCTCTACTGCCTCCGGAACTAACAGTATTTCTATTTAGAAATAAGAACTCTGTGCTGATTACTAACTCAATACTTCCTTCCTTGTCCTGATGCTGACAGCATTCCCTATGTCAATAAAAAATATTGAAAATGTCAACAGTGATATCCTCTTGAAACAAAAACATTTCTGAAGAAGTACTCATGTCTTTAAATTGAAAAATATCCATCTATTATGCTAATCAGGGCCAGTAGCACACATCCGTAATCCCAGAAATTTGGAAAGCTGAAGGATCACAAGTTCAGGGTCATCCTTGGAGACTTAGTGAGACTCTATTTCAAAATAAAATATAAAAGGGCCTGGGGATGTATCTCAGTGGTAGAGTGCCCTTGGGTTCAACTCACAGTACTGAAAAAAACCTATTCTAGTATTTCTAGAAACAATGGTAATATATCTATGCTAGGTTAATCAACTAAGGGAGGAAGCTGTAAGCTTTGAGAATGAGTCCAAATCTAACGAAGAAATGCATTTGTTCATAAGACAAAAACTACTACTCTGCGAATGTGGTGACATACACCCGTAATCCCAGTGTTTGGGAGGCTGAGACAGGAGGATCACAGGTTCAAAGCTAGCCTCAACAACATAACAAGGTTCTCAGCAACTTAATGGGTTCCTGTTTCAAAATAAAATAGGGCTGAGGGTGTATCTCAGAAGTAGAATGTCCCTAAATTCAATCCCCAGTACCACATTAAAAAAAAAAAAACTAGTCTGGCTGAGGCTACTGACCTCACATTCAGTTTTGGCCGAGTCTGAAAATTCCATTTTTTCTAACAGCACTGGGAAAAAAAACACAGACACTTTTTAAAACACAGACACTTTTTCACTCTCCTTTCATCTAATCAGCTAACCATTAAATTTGATAATACAATGATGATGTCTTGTATAAATAATATCATTATTTTAAACACCTCTAAATTTTGATAATTCTTAAAGCTTGTACCAAACCCTAATTCTTGATGTTGTGTGAATTTTGACACATATCAACCCTACCCCCCATCAGAAAAGTTTTTGAGGTTGAGATAATACTCTGCAGAAAAATCCCTATAAAAAAAATTCAAATGAAATTTGATACTTGCATTGTTACTCAAGCTAATTCAATAAAACAGAAAAGATTCAAATGGGCCCCTAACTTATTTTTCATTATTCCTACTTAAAAAAATGAGACATCCCTCTACAAAGAAAAGAACTGAAGTCTCTGCAACCTAATTACCTTCTTAAGCTACCTGCCCTGCCAAAAAATGTCATTATTTTTGTAGAAATTTAAGTACCGTGAATCTCAAGGGAAGATGACTTCACCTCAAAAAGACACTCTTTACTTACTTCAAAGATAGGTGACGTTAGACCGATGCTGATAATCTTGTGGCTTCCAGAGTTTTCTCTACTGACACTACACCCACAAAGTATCTTGCAGGCATGGTTATGTCTATTTCAAGGGACACGAGCTCCATATCAGAAGGCCTACCCCTTCTCAACAGAACATAGTAAATCCAAAGTTCTATGAAATGGAAGTATTAGATGTGGGTTTTAATTTTGATTTCATAATTACAGAAGACTTCATTGCCTTTTCATAATATATTAGGACTCTTACAAGTAAATGTCCAATCACAGCAAAGAAAACAACCTCCAAGGCCAGGCAGTGTCATTGTCCCTTTGGTTGATGCAACAATCACCCCGATGACCAGCGCTTCAATCACTGTGATGAGCACCACTCTGCTGCCTAGGGATGCCACTAGCCCAGAGAAAGACCTGTGGGAGTGCACTGTGCCACTTCCCCCATGGCTGAAGATGGTGTGCCTAAAATCTATTCCCATCCTCCAACAGAAAGCAGCAAGACACCAACCGAAGCAACCATTTTCTTTGGGGCTGACACCACTATTCCTAGATCAGAAACAACCATTACTTCAGAAGGAGATCACATTACTTCAATCAATGACTCTACACTAGAAGGTGATTTTTCAACAACTACAGGCGACAAACTTTCACTTACTAAGGAAAGACTGAAATTAGAAGATGATGCTGAGACCCATATTAAATCAACATCTCATCCAGAGAAAGGAATTACCACTCCGACTGTCGCTACAAACTCTATAGCTAAGGAATCTATTACTGAAAATTTCATTCCAGTGAAATCTGGAAATATTTCATCCCCAGTTGCGACTGTTTCTTTAATAGATTTTTCCGCTAATAAGGCAAAAGAAGATATCATCTTAGCTACTGTTGAAACAAAGGATGAGGATAGATCAGTAACCACTGAAGTCTCTAGCACTCCAAAGATCAGCACTACCACTGGTGCTGACACCTCTGCTTTTCCAGCTGAAAAAGAGAAAAGTGATGTCAATAATTCTAATTCCTCCATCAAATCCGATGTTCCTGCTGATGGGGCTTTCCGGGTCACTGACTCCTTTATTCATGAGGCTGAAATCTCTCCCTCTGCTGAAAAAACCTTCACCATCATTCCAGACATAACTACCCTTGCAGAAGAGAACATCACTGAAATTGACCTAATTATCTCAGAGGATGACAATAATGTTGTGACTAAAGTAGCTGATTCCGATGAGGAAAAGTTTATCACTGTGTTTGAACTAGCTACCTCTGCTGAAAAAGACAAAGACAATTCAGAGGACACTCTAACTGATGAAGAGTCTACTGAGGAGGCCAATGTTTGGATGGAGAAAGATACTACAAATGAAGCAGAGACCCATTCTGTTTTGCTTACTGCTGTTGAATCCAGATATGACTTTGTCGTCCCTACATCAGTTGGTATGAACTTCATGGGAGAATCAGCGTCTAACACAACAGAAGATTTGTCCGAAAATAATACCGTGGAATCTGTAGCTAAGGTCACTGAGCCATTTTCTGAAACTACCCCTGAATCAGATAACCCAAACCCCAAGGAAGACACCTCTACAGATGAAACAGGTGTCTTTCAACTACTGAAGGAAGATCCAGATGAGTTCATGATTTAAAAACAGCCAAAGGGATGTCATGTAGAATTATACAAGAACAAGTCAGCTAGTCTTAACATCTGAGAAGTTTTTCAAGCAAGCCAAAATCTCAAAGAATTTGTGCATTTAAGGCAAGTATTATACTTAGAAAATGTAGATGCTTATGAATAGAGATCATGCAGCAAATACAATTAAGGAAAATTTGTAAAGCATTGTAAGAGCTTCCCTAGTTTCAAAGAGTTTGAAGTTTAGTTATCTAACAATTACTTATCTTAATGTAAAATATTCCATACTAGCGCTTAAGGTATGAAGAGAGCAATGAATGAGTTCACTTCCTGCTACATTTAATGACTTATACCACTTAGTTAATGCTTAATATTACACCTTAGTGAAAACTAAGGATATGAAAAGAATCAATTTAGTATCTAAAAATACTGTAATATTAAAAGTTCTTCTGAACTGTTTATTCTAAATATTTTAATCATAAACCCACCAATGATTCTCTTTTATTAAAAATATATTTGCAATCTTCACTGACATAATAATTAAAGCTCTTTAGTAATTGATTAGTACCTGCATGTAAAAAAGGAAATCAGATAGGATTCTCAGCTCATATTGGATGAAAACTAAAGCAAAATTATATTTTACAAATATGTTAATTTGCCCAACAATGCTTAAAATATGAATCAATTTAATTTTCTTCCTGTTAAAATGTGTGTCCTGAATTTTTGTCAATTTTTTTCAGGTCTTAAACACTGAATATCACACTCTTCTTTCGTTCTTGGTTAGCAATTCAAGGATATATATCTTCATTCTTTTCTGACACGGACTTTTTAAATGGGTCTGTTTACACTTTGTTGATTTTTCACCAATAAATCTTCTGACAGCAACTTATTTACTGTGTGCAGGTGTCTTTTATACTATAGTACAGAACTCTTAGGAGAGATATGAGTAAATGAAAGTTGATTGTTTGGTTAAAGAATATCTCAGCTTTAGCTCTAGGCACCAGAAATAGAATTATTCTATAGAGACTCATAATTTCATTATATTAAGAAAGAAAATTAAAACAAAATCAATACACTGAATGAATAGTAAACATTTATGGGAGGGGAGAATAGAGATTTGCACCATTAGAGTATAGGCTAGAATAATTATAGTAATGTATTAAAACCTATAAATACACTATGACACAAAAGTTTGATACATTATACAGTAGACTGAAACCATAAGAGATTATGGTTAGTCTTACTCAAGCATCAAATATTTAGGGAAAATTAGGCTGGAAAACAGTTTAAGCCTGCACTCTACAATAAATTCTAGAGCCAGATATGGTGGTGGCACATGCCTCTAATCCCAGCACTTGGGAGCATGAGACAGGAGGATTGCAAGTCCAAGGCTAGCCTCAGCAACTTATTGAGAAACTCCACAACTTTGTGAGTCTCTGTTTCAAAAAATAAAATAAAGCTTAGGGTGTAGCTCAGAGGCAGAATTCCCTTGGGTTCAATCCTCAGTACCTAAATTGACTGATTATTTAATCAGTTAATTAATTAATTGTACATGACTTGAAAACCTTAATGTAAAAGATAAAACTAAATAGAAACATAGAAGAAAATATATCTGTGTATCTACCCAAGTGGAACTCAGAAAACTAAGCATATTAAGGAAATGATTTGACACCAAATTCTGTCCAAAAACTTAATATAAAATTTTTAAAAATGACTGGGGAAATGTTTGCACTATACACAGCAATAAGAAGATTATTATCCTTGCTCTATAAAGAGTTCCTACAGAGAAAGCTCATGTGTGTGTGTGTGTGTGTGTGTGTGTGTGTGTGTGTGTGTTTTACTGTTGAACCCAAGGGCATTTTACCTTATGAGCTATAATTCCAGCCCTATTTAATTTTTTTATTTTGAAACAGGATCTCACTAAGTTACCATGCACTGACATCAAACCTACAATCCTCCTGTCTCAGCTTCCTAGTTAATAAGATTACAGTTGTGCACCACCGAGTCTGTCAGAGAAAGCATTTTAAATGGTCAGGAGAAATAAACAGATAATTCATGGTATATAAATTTTCAATAAATATGTGAAAATATTCAATAGTCATGTTCAAAAAATAAGATAAAGCTATTTATACCATTTTTAGCCATTTGACAATTGGCAATGATCATTTTGTATATTAATTACTAACCAATTTTTCACCCATCCTCTAAAGTTCTCCAGCCTTCCTGTAAGGTTGGTAGACAATATATGTAACAAGTATCAAAAACATTTAGCAGGGTATGGTAACACACAACTGTAATCCCAATACTTAGGAGGCTGAAACAGGAGGATCACAGATTCAAGAACAGCCTCAGCAATTCATGGAGATTCTTAACGACTTAGTGGACCCTGTTCCAAAACAAAAAATTAAAAAGGGAAGCCGGGCGTGGTGGCGCACGCTTGTAATCCCAGCATTCGGGAGGCTGAGACCGGAGGATCCGGGTTCGCGGCCAGCCTCAGCTAACTAGTGAGGCCCTCCGCAACTTAGTGAGACTCGGTTTCAAAATAAAGAATAAAAAAATAGGGCTGGGGGTATAGCTCGGAGGTAGAATGCCCCTGAGTTCAACCCCCAGTGCCGAAAAAAAAAAAAAAAATTAAAAAGGGGCTGCGGGGCATAGCTTAGAGTTAGAATGCCTCTGGGTTAAATCTCCAGTAACACACACACACACACACATACACACACACACACACACACACAAATTGATTTTGACTTAGCTCTTTTACCTCTTAATTTTTCTAAAAAAATCAGAGATCATAAAATAGCTAACAGTTGAGCTTTATTACAGTCAGGCACTGTTGTGTTTATGTTTAGAATAGTATTTTATCTTCAAGATAACCCTAGTCAGGGACATTATTAAATCATTCAATAAGGAAACTGAGTCAGGAAAGCTATCTGATATGCCTCAAGCTACATAGTCACTGTATTACAAAGACAGCATCAAACCCAGGCAGTTTTCCTCCACAGCCTAAGCACTCTTAACAATCATACTACACTGGTTCCCAGACTTAAATACAAGTATGTTGACAAAGACATAATCAAGTATGCTACTGTATATGATATAAGGTAGAAACACTGAAAACAACCTAAAATTCTAGTAACATGGAATTGTTTACATGCCTTCCTAGCCATATGAAGACATAATTTGAATCTTTTAAAGTAGTTCTAAAGAAGAATATGTAGGAATGGAGGAAATGGTCACACAACTCCTCAACAAAGTTCAAAGAGTGGTATGTGTGAAATACATTATTTCCCACAGAGTGAGAAATAATGTTGCTTAGACTAACTATAGTTATATCACAGTATCTTAGCAATGATTATTTCAATAAAGGACTACAGGTGATCTTGCTTTATTATCTGTGCTCTCATGCATTTTCTAAATGTTTCAATCATCCAGAATATAAAATGTACACTTGACAGGATAAATGTTTGTCTCTACCATGGGCCAGAAAACTTGGAAGACAGCCTATATCTCTCATTCTTTTACTTCTTTCACCCAATAAAAATATTAGCTAGTATTTTCAGTATTTCTTATATTTCAGACACTAAAGATTTTATTTTTCATTCATAAAACATTTATTATGAGCAAGACATGGTGGCACACACCTATAATCTCAGTACTTAGGAGACTGAAACAGGAGGATCACAGGTTCAAGATCAGCTTCAGCAACTTAGTGAGACTCACAGCAACCTAGTGAAACCTTGTTTCAAAATAAAGAAAAACAAAAATGGCTGGAATATAGCTTGGAGGTAGAATGCCCCTGGGTTCAATCCCCAGTACCAAAACAAACAATAAAAAAACACATTATGCACCTACTATGTTTGTTCTAAGCACCTTAAAAATCTCTTAGGACACAGTAGTGAATCAAATGACATGGCCCTGCCTTCATGGAAATTAATTTATCAGGAAAGACAAATATTAAACAATTTCAAATTTATTTCTGAGGAGCTGTGATTTAGAGTTAAAGACTGAAAAATGTAGATAATTGAGAAAACGACATACTCAAACCCCTGAAGCTAGAAATTTCTCAAGCTTTTCAAGGAAATGAACAGGTAAGTCATCCGATGGAAAATAACTCAAGAGGAAGCTGGAGAGGTAGGCAGGAGACAAATCATGTGGTCTTATTAAACATTCTATATCTTATCCATTTAGAAGATACTAATGGCTTTAATAATTTTATCCTCAAACAATCTAGATACTGATTGTATTCTGTATCTTATCCATTTAGAAGATACTAATGGCTTTAATAATTTTATCCTCAAACAATCTAGATACTGATTGTACTGGAAAACTGAAAATCATTCTTATTTTATACATTGCAACCATACTTTCTTTTAAGACTTTGTTTAGGATTTTTCAACTTCAAAGTAAAGTTCTCCTTGCCCTGGAATTTGATTAAACATAAGAAGTAAAGTGTTAAATATGAAATTCTTGAGAAGATAAAAGAATAGGTGAGCCAAAGGAAAAACAATCAAAGTAGTAGAATTAAAGAATGCTCTAGGCATAACTTGGGAGGCTAAGAGAGGAAGATCATAGGTTCAAGACCATCGTCAGCGACTTAGTGAGATCCTCAGCAACCTAGTGAGACCCTGTTTTAAAAAAAATAAAATAAAATGGAACTGGGGCTATAGCTCTGAGATAGAATTCCCCTGAGTTCAATCCAAAAGAAAGAAAGAAAGAAAGAAAGGAGGGAGGGAGGGAGGGAAGGAGGGAGGAAGGGAAAGAAAGAAGGAAGAAAGGAAGGAAGGGAAAGAAGGAAGGAAGGAAGGAAGGAAGGAAGGAAGGAAGGAAGGAAGGAAGGAAGGAAGGAAGGAAAGAAAATGAAACATACTTTATTCCCAATTATACTGAACAGCAATGACCCTAGAAAGAAGAGATGGACATACTATGGATGGTCACTTGAAGCAGTCACATTTCACAGATGACCAAAATGAAATTGATAAAAGCCACTCGCCTGAGATAACCAATCTAGGAAGCAGCAAAACGCAGCTCTCCAGGTTTGTATGACCTCAAAGCTCAAGCTCAAAGTCACACTGCTTTCTGTGAAACATTCACCAATGAATCATTCCATCTTCCTAGCAGGCCCTCCTTCTTTCTCCATTCCCACTGCCATTGCTTGTTTAAGCCTGCCTGCCATCTTAGAAGTGGTCGTCTCACCTCTAGTCTCACATCCTATGGATTAATTATAACCCCCCCCGGCCCTCATCTCTCTTTTAAAGCCTTTTACTCACTCCCCACTGTCTTTATGAAATCATACATGCTCCTTCCCAAGGCACACAAGCCACTGCCTATTCTCCTTCTGCCTACAACCTACCTGCACTGCTTTCCTCCCTTCACTCTTTATATGAAGCATTAGACTCAAGCTCTTTGAGAGATAGGACCCACATCCATTGAGTTTAAGAGTACCTACCACATAGTATATACTGGTTATAAATGAAAATGAGAGGAATTATAGTTTCCTTAATTTTGACATTAAAGCAGTAGATGAAGTTGATATCTACTATTTTTTACTTATCTTCAAACTCCCATCTGCTATAAAACTGTACTCTGTTTTTTCTTTGTAATAACAATCCCTCCCTCCTCACATGTGTGCACATGTGTGCTATAAGACCCCATCCCAACTCCAGCAATGAACTAGTCTCCCTGCATCCCACGCCTTGCCAGTCATTCAGGAATAAGTACATAAGCCAGTCAGAGAAAGAAGGACATAAGGAAAGGGGGTGTTTGGGGATGGGAGGGGGAGTTGTCTTGGAAATAAGCTTATGAAAGAAACTTCGGTTTGAAAATATCTATTCCCTGGATCTGCCTGAACCATGCTGGGATCACAGGAGGTTTATTTCCTGAGAACAAAGTAAACACTAAGGAAACTGGAACCAAGAAACATAAAGAGGAATATATAAAATAGTAAAGAATGGGAGTTCTGGTTACATATTTTGAGGCTCACCTGGCTTATCTACCTGAGACAATACATTTTCTTCTCTAGTAAACAAGTTTTGATTGAGTTTTCTGGGTTTTTTTAAACCAAACTATCCTAATAACTAAGAATAGCAGCCCCTGTTATCTTTCTTCATCATGATCTCTATCTCTAAAATTCCTTGCAGTTTCATGCAGTAAATAATCATTTTTGACACCTTAAATGCTATCATTTCTAGCCATCATACTCAATGGGTATGATGATTTGTTCTGTATCCCACTACATAAATTCTTCAATCATACTTCCTATGATACTTTGCAGACATTCCTGACTCAAATGATTCTACTTATGATTTTTCAACTATACAATGTTGAAAAAAAATTATGCATTTGGTAAAAACGACACTCTGAATTTTGGATTTTGATCATTTCCCCAGGTAGTGATATGCACTGTGATACTCTTGTGATGTTGGGCAGTGACACTGAGCCACAGGTTGCAGCCATCCACAGTTGCAAGGGTAATAATCAACTGATACTCCACAGTGTGCTAAGTAGTGAATGTTACTAAGCTCTGGAGTTTAGGTGTATTGAATGCATGTTCAACTTACAATACTTTGACTTTACAGGGTGTTTATTGGGATATAACTGTATTAGGAGGATCTGTATTACATTTATTTGATAAAAGACACTACACTCACTCCTATGTCACAAAATAATCCTGTCCACAGTTCCCTCTGATACAGAATATCTCTTTCCAAAGTTTCCCTCTTCCCCAATGCAACTCCTATTCATAATCCCCATTTATCTTTTCCCCAAAGCTACCTTACCCTGTGGCATAAAGCTCTTCTCCATGCCATAAGAAATCCCTGGTCATAATAAGAGGGAGAAAGAAAAATCAGTTTAATAGGAAAAGACTCCTGATGACAAGGAAAGTTGTTCTTTAGAAATTCCTTAGGCACAAGAATTAAATTTTGAGTGTATGCTCTTTCTTTTACATTATTAGTGTGTCATTTGGGCTTTCTTACATACAACTCAAACATAACAGAAGTCCAAAATGGAAATGACGTTTCCTTTCCCTCAAATTTCCCTGTTTCCAATATTTTAAATCTAAGCAAAAGACGCCATCTGCAGAGATGTCCAAGCCCAAAAACTAGCATAAACCAGTGTCCTAAGAGGACTATCTTTCCTTTTTTACTGATGAATTGTAATTATGTATCATAATGAGATTCAGAAACATATATGCACACAGCATTAGTTGTGTGTTTCCTCTGGGTTCCTCCCCACTACCCCCTCCCCATAGACAATATTAACATTGATATAGATAACTTCATATACGAATAAAGGGTTATTTGAATTGTTCCCATCATCATATCTCCCCTCTCTCTTCTCCATCTCCCTCCCCAAATCCCCTTCTACTTCTGAAGTCCTCTTTGTCCTGGTTTCCTAAAAGAGAGCTATCTGATAACCCCATTTGAATGGAGGAAATTATATCCTCCCTGTTCACTGATAAATTCTAAGGGTTAGATACACCATAGATATTCAATAAATATCTGGTAAATGAATAGATGCACCAGTGGAGGAGGGAATGATTTTTTTTCATTTGAGCTACAAATGCTCTCAGAGGAAGGACATATGAATTGTATGACTATGAGTTTGCCATGTAAGAAGGGGATCACTGCTTGCAAGCTGAGGGAAAGGAAAGAGCAAAGATGGAAAAATATAGAAAGTATTCGTGTGCTCAATAATTTTGAAGAAAAGCACGGACATAATGGACCTGAGTAAGATGGTAGCAGATATATAAAATTGTTAGTGATATTTAAGCCTTACAAAAAAATTATCAAATTGTATCAGATCATGTCTGTTAGGGTTCTCCAGAGAAAAAGAACTGAATGGGATGCATAGAAAGAGAAGATGCATGCTGGAAATTTAGGTAACAGTTGACTCTGCAGTCTTGAGTCTGAAATCCACAGAGCAGGCCAGCAGCCAGAAAACTCAGGAGTTCTATGTTGCATTCTTGAGGCACAATCCCTTCTTCTCCAGGAAACTTTAGTCTTTGCCTTTAAGGCCTTCAACTAATTATATGAGCCCCCACTCACACACATATACACACATTATGAAGAACAATCTGCTTAAAGTCAACTCATTATAAATGTTAATCACATTTTTAAAACCAGCTTTGCAGCAACACCTAGACTAGTGTTTAACCAAACAATGGTCAAATTTTATCACCATATTTTATCACCACTGCCTTGCCAACATGACACATACAATCAACCACATATCATACATAGAAATTTAGAGTTAAAATATCACATAACTAGCGGCTCTTATTTCTGAACTAATTTCACTGGAATTAGTAAAATCTACTAGTTGATACACAAAATGTCTAAAACAGAAACTCTCCATCTACAGCTTATGCACTATCCCAATAAAAAAAATTCTATCAATAGAAGTTAAACATACTTCAAATTATCTTGGTGCAGGGGAAAGAAAAAGCTGTGGAGACAAACAAATGTGAGTTCAAATACTAGATCTTGAAATGATGAGGAAGTCACTTATTTCCTCAAGTCTCAGTTACTATCTGTGTGAAAGCATAGATATGGGGATCTGCATCTCAATTTAGATTTTAGGTTGCTCTTATTCTAATCAGTTATGCTAAAATTTCTAAAGATATGAATAAAATAAGCCAATAACCAAGGAGACATTATGTCTAGGGCCCTCAATTCACTTTTTGAATAAACTGTCTGGAGATCCTCACCCATTCTTTAATTCATCATAATGTGAACAAATGCCAAACGGATGTACTACTGTTAACTGACTTGAAAGAAGAGCGTTTCGAATCTAATTATCCATGAACAGGCCTTCCATGTGATGTTTTCCTATCTTTCTGGTGATGAACAAGACGTTTACATGGAAAGCAACGTTTCCTGACAGCAAAGCAAATGTCAAACTACTACAATGCTCACATTTTGCACTGTTCAATAATAACTGGCACATTTCTTCTAAGCAAGATGATAGAAAACTCTTCTGTAACAAGGAATTATTGTGAATCCAGTGATAAAGGGTGATAGTCGAGGAATGTCAAAGTGATTCATTAGTCATCTTTTCTTTATTTTTATGAGAAGAATGAAATTCCATGGAAACACTAATGCTTAAGTTGAGCCAGTTTTATAATCATTAAAAATTAACTTTCAGAAATGAAGTATTTCACCTTAAAAATCTAAAGATGAAAACAAGCAAAGCTGCCATCTTCAAATATTCTCTCCTCCTCAGAAAGTCCACATCAACATGGAATACCAAAAATCATATTGTAAATAAGATAATTATGAAGATATTCATCGGATTAGGACTTATACTCAAGTTGCTGTAATTATTATTTTGCAATGAAATGTTGGGAAAATACTTCAAATGAACTAAAGAAACTGACTCAAAATATGACAGTTAGCCAGGTGTAGTGGTGCATGCCTGTAATCCCAGTACTTAGAAGTCTGAGACAGGAAGAACACAGGTTTGAGACCAGCCTCAGCAATTTAGCAAGACAATGTTTCAAAATAAAACATAAAAATGGTTGGGGGTATATATCAAAAGTAAAATGTTCCTGGGCTTCATCCCCAGTGGCAAAAAAAAAAGTATCACAGCTAAATTACAAAGAATAAATCTTCACTTTTTCTGATTACATATAATTAGCCATGATGTTTCTGAGAAAAATGAAAAGGTCAAATGTCAACTTTTGAAGATTATATCACTCATTTTTTATGTTTCTGCAAATAGTTTGGATTACATCAGAAGCAAATGCTAAAACAATAATAATAATAATGTTTTGCTTAGCAAAATGGGAGGGATAAAGGAGACAGAAAAATCCTTTATAAAGCATGAGCCTGTGCTCCTTCTCTGAGCTTCCAGGCTTCAGAAGCTGAGGAAAGGCTGACGCTCCTCAAGAAGCAGAAAGAGGCTTCCCTCATTACGGTAATATGTTTTTAAATTTCAAAGACTCAAAAGTTAATTTTCTTTAGAATTTGATTATAGCTATTTTTAATCAGATGAGGTATTATAAATCTCAAATTCTGCTTTCCATAGAGTTCTAATAGACAATGAATTTGATAGGAAATGATTTTTAGAAAAAATAAAAGGGATGTTTTAACAAGTTTTATCTACTTTTTTCTTTTTGGTAAAATGATGATAAGTTCAGTAAAAAATGATAATAATTTAACATATTGTCTGGAATCCCAGACAGCTTCAAGATGGTCCTTTCCAAACATGAACCCATATTTTGTTTTTATTACCTATAGAAATGGAAATGGTTGCAGTGACAGAAAAATCAGTTTTTTCAAATTATACTAGAAATCATGGAGCCTACGTTTTTATTAGTTGATTGTTCCCATTCTAGTTACCTCCTATTTACCTATTTAATTACCAAGGAAAGGGGAAAGAAATACTGAACTACATTTCATATTTTTCTTGATATTATTATTGTATTACATGATGGAGATGCATTTATTAATTTGGTTTTCCATCCATGTTCTCAGTGAATTAAAATCTGAACAGTTAATTTAATAAAGTAATCATTTCTTAAAATTAGTTTATTTATTTATTTATTAATTACTTATTTATTTTGTGTGTTATTTGGGAATTGAATTAAGGGGAATTCTAGCACTGAGATACACCTACAGCATTTTTTTTTTTTTTAATGATCTCACTAAGTTAACCCGTAATGGCATGGAACTTGAAATCATCCTGTTTCAGCCTCCCAAATACTGGGATTACAGGCATGCGCCACTGTGTCCTGATACTTTTCTTTTTTTAATGTAAACAAGGGCCTCTGATAAGTTAGGCAGCTAGGCAATGTGACCAGGATTTGACAATTGCAGCTCAACTTTTGTAACTATTGGTCAAGTGGTCTTCCCTTAGAGTTACAAAAGGATACCTTACACAATAAAGCCACTGTTAAAAGTTAGCAATTCTTCCAGTTATGTAGAGGGTTTTTTTTTGGGGGGGGGGGTTTGGGGGGAGCTTGTTTGTTTGGGGGTTTTTTTTGCAGTACTGAGGATTGAGCACAGGGGCCTTCTACCTCCGAGCTACACCTCCAGCACTATTTTTTTTTTTTATTCTTTATTTTTGAAACAGGGTCTCACTAAGTTGCAGAGAGCCTCACTAAGTAGCTGAGGCTGGCCGTGAACCCAGATCCTCCGGTCTCAGCCTTCCAAGTACTGGGATTACAAGTGTGCACCACCATGCCAGACCAATTATGTAGTTTTTAAATTCTCATAGCCAACATTATTCTTTGGGACGGGAATTAGTTAAATGAATGCTAAAACCACCAAAAACTGATTCATTACTGAAGCATCATCTGTGACTGCAAAATTATGAAGAAAGTATATTTTGATGATAGACTTCAGATAACTACAACTAAAGATTGTGGGGGCTTTTTGCTTTGTTTGAATAAGAGAATCTCCCAATAATGATCATTAATAAAAAAAGAAAGATACGCTTCAGCAGGAATAACAATTTTTTAGAAGTTATTTGTACATGATAAAAATATTACTGATGATAAAATTGACAAATAATTCATCTTTCTAACTATGTATATTTTAAAGTACAAGTTTAAATTTTTCCATGTTTTAAGTATATAAGTTCAAAATAAAAGCCAGAAGATAAATTTAAAGTAGAGTTATCTTGGTTTTGTATGTGTTTAAATTATAAAATCAACAAAACACCAAAAAATCCACACATAAATCATACATCATACCATACCTATTTTCATTGTTTGTTTATATTTTTCTTTCATCTGTTTGGAAATTTAAATATATATAGTATTTCAACATTTCATTCTTCATTATAATGTAAGTATTTTTCAAATTTCTACAAAGTCTGCATGATTATCAATATTTATATTTTTAACTATAAATAGCACTAAAATGAACATTATTGGGTTTTTTTATTGGCTAATTTATCAAGAATAATTTCTATACCGGGCGTGGTGGTGCATGCTTGTAATCCCAGCATTTGGGAGGCTGAGACCAGAGGATCTGGGTTCGTGGCCAGCCTCAGCTACCTAGTGAGGCATTCCACAACTTAGGGAGACCCTGTTTCAAAATAAAGAATAAAAAATAGGTGTGGGGGTGTAGCTCAGAGGAAGAATGCCCCTGAGTTTATTCCCCAGTACCGAAAAAAAAAAAAAGAAAAGAATAATTTCTATGGCTGAGATTTCTTTAAGTTAAAGTTATGAACATTTTTATCTTTCTTTTTCACATTGTCATATGCTTAAAATGTCCTCATACATACTGGACTTGATATTTTTCTTATAAATTTGATAAGCTCCTTTTATGTCATAGATATCACACATGCCATAGATATGCCATAATAGGCATAAGCATGTTTCCTTTGGTTAAAATCTAGCAAAAAACAAAGTTGTTTTTATTGTCTTATCACCAACAAATCATCTCTTGCTGCTTCATTCTAGAGGAACAGAAGACAAGATGAAGGCTCTAATTTTGTTTGCTGTTGTCTTGACCTTAACTGCTTACTTCTCGGTAAATATAAAATACATTATATGTATTTATTTTCTAATTCACCTCTTAATCATAAAGTATATATTTATCTCATTTTATACCAATGCAACTTTATACTACAAAAGCTCTGTTTTATTTTATTTCTGCCTAATATCTTGATTTAACATTCTCTGTAGTCTTCTGTTGACCTTGGGGTATAATAGTAATATATTTTTATTTTTTCCCATGAATTGTGTAGCCTCCTGAACCCGAAACATATGAAACTATCTACACACTGTAGTGTCCAAAGTCATTTTTAAATTGGGTACTCAGATTCCACCCCTGCAGTAACACTTCTAGATAAAAGTTAGACATTGGTAGGTTCTCCAAAAAGAAAAATATGTAGTGTAGAAACTAATTATGCTGAACACTATAAAACAAATTTGTTATCATATAAGTAATTTCACATAAGTCAAATAAATTGAGAAAATCTATATATGATATTAACTTCCAATCATGAATATGCATTTTTATCCTATAACATTTTTAGATTTGTTTGCCTAATGCCTGCACATACATTACATATCTAAAGGGCAAAATGGACATCATCTAAGACTTATTGTGGCAATTATAATGCAGTATTAGTTCGTGAACAACCAGTGTCTTGTGGGCACCACTAACTATGGGATCTGTCCCATGCTAAAACGAAGTAAGTAGTAGTTCCCATCCTGTAAAAAAAAAACAAAAACACAAACAAACAAAAAAGCTATTTCAAAGCTTCTCTAGACTGCCCATGTTTCTCTTCCATAAATGATAGACTGATTTTTCCTTATACAAAGTTTATGAAGATGTTGGTTCCATGATAATATCCAGGCTTGGCACCTGAGTTAATGGTAATCATAATAAGAGGGAGCCAAGTCTAGCTACCTGGAAACTGGAGACCAGTTGTCAATATGCCCATGTGAATGTGGAGGGAGAGGGGACATCCTAATGCATATGATGTACTTTTATGAACATATCAAAGTCAATCACTAAACTGAACTTGAGAAGGAGGGATGAGGAGGGAGTGGAGCGGGAATTGGGGAAGGGTTAAATGAGAAATATGTGCATGTATGCCTTTTTCAGCTTGTACCTAACAAAGATGTATGATTACAGTGCACTGATTAAAAAAAAAAAGAAAGAAAGAAGAGAAATCCTTATTCTTAAAGGACTCCAGAAAAATAGATCATCCTTATTTCACAAACTGTCTATTCCTTAAAATGTTAAAAGTTCCCTCATGTTTAATGATGGCACCAGAAATGCTTAAATTGCATTCTGTTCTCATTCTAACCCAATATTCTACCTTCATAAATGATTTGCAATCAGTATTTTTCTTAAAATGCCACAGCTGTCAATCTAATTCTATATTTGTGCTTTTTATCTCATTTTAGCCTGCTGATGCACGCAAGCCAAAATCCCCCAAAGTAAGTTTTATTACTTTTCTGATTTTCTCTTCAAAATTTCAGACATAATCAAAAGGCAGCCGTGATTAAGGAGTCAGTATGGTACAACTATTTTTCTGTCATTCCCAGCCTAAGAAGATATTAAGAAAGAGAGCTAGAGTGTCACCTGAGTATCAAAGTTTGGGAAACAAATAGTTTACTGATATATGAGCTCTTCTATTCAGTGGACATATATCACTATATCAGTGTCACAAGTTAGGGAAACACAGATTCTGGGCACTGAAAGTTTCCCCAGTACTCCAAACACAGTTTGAAAGACACAGCATCAGAGAAATATATCATGCAAAGGTAGACAAAAACTACCTCATGGAGAAGAAGGAAGAGTATCATATTTAGAATCCCAAGGATTGACTTCTGCCAGTGAAGATAAAAATGAGAGAGATCAAGGGCCTAATTGGAAACCCAAGGTTGGGTCATGTTAAAAGTCTGTGTAACTGAAGCAAATTAAATTAAAATTAAACTTTAATTAAATTAAAAGTGTCATGGCATTGCTGAAATGAGTCTGCCACAGGGCACACACACATGAGATTTCCATGGTGAAGTAAATTTTGTAAATATTGCATATCCTTGAATATGCTAAATACTTCACATACTACATTAACAGTTAAGTCCTGAACTAAAGAAACTTGTTTTACTTTACTCACCGTTCCAGAGTTATTTGATGACTCAAATCTTTTCAACAGAGTACTTGTTATAGAACACATTTGGGGAAAATCTTTAATAATTCTATTCAGCTTTGAAAATAACAGATATTTAGTTTACTTCCTTTTTCTTTCACCAAAGATCACAATTCAAAATCCTGTATGAGGTGGGCACATTATTCCTTCAAATATTTATGAAATGAAGTTAGAATAACTACATATTTAAATAATATAGACATATATTTAAAGACTGTTTTCAGTTTATTCGTTCCATCTGTATAAAATCGAGTTTTTTGTTTGTTTGTTTGTTTTTTTAATTCTCTGAAGTCTAGCTCTGGAAAACGTCCTATAAAGCAAATAAATGTCAAATTTGAAGTAGGCATCAAAAGGTCCTCAAACTTTGGATCACTTCCTTTACTTCCTGGAAAATTCCATGATCTCCATAGTCTCCATGGTCTTAGTGGCCGCCACCGCCCTCACTACTTTCGCCCCCTTTTCCACCTCCCCCCTCCCCGCCCCGACCCTGAAAATGTAAGTGGTACCTCTCAAGCATCTGAGGCCGCCAACGCAGCCCCTAATGCTGAGCCGGCCGTCTCTCCTGATGCTGAGCCGGCTGCCACTGATGCTGACCAGGCCGCCGCCACTGATGATAAGCAGGTCGCCACTGAGCCTGAGCCCGCTGCCTCTGATGCTCAGTCCTCGGCCCCCGCTGGTGCTGAGCCGGCTGCCACTGATGCTGAGCAGGCCGCCGCCGCTGGTGCTGAGCCAGCTGCCACTGATGCTGAGCAGGCCGCAGCCGCTGGTGCTGAGCCGGCTGCCACTGATGCTGAGCCGGCTGCCACTGATGCTGAGCAGTCCGCCGCCGCTGATGCTGAGCCGGCTGCCACTGATGCTGAGCAGTCCGCCGCCGCTGATGCTGAGCCGGCTGCCACTGATGCTGAGCAGGCCGCCGCTGCTGATGCTGAGCCGGCTGCCACTGATGCTGAGCAGTCCGCCGCCGCTGATGCTGAGCCGGCTGCCACTGATGCTGAGCAGGCCGCCGCTGCTGATGCTCAGTCCACCTCTAACAACTAGCAACAACAAAACTACTAAGTTCTGCAACTGTTGGATTATAAACAAAGGTTAGCCACGGTAAAAATTATTTTCTGACTAGATGACTTTGAAGTGTATCTAAACAAGACAAAGGTTTTTGTTTTGTGTTTCACAAAGAGAAAGATAAACAGTCTCTAAAGCTGTTAAATGGATTATTCCTCTTTTATTTCAAGAACTCAATTTCATCTATTTTAGTAATTAGGTCGTATCTACAGATCCAATGCTGACTGACTCTTACAAAAAGAATAATTAAAAAGTTCATCAAATGTGTAGGTTTTGACCTTTAGTTCCCACTACTAAAATATGTCTTATTTTCCTGAAAAGTTTACTTTCAATGAGAGCTTTAGTAAAAGTTAGTTTGTGCCTCAGTGTTTATCAAATTCCACAAAGGGTGTACTTTTCATAAGTGAAAGTTTTCTCTTGCTCTTTCACAACCTACCAACTCTGGTCAAAAAAGGATGAAAGAGTCGGGCGTGGTGGCTCACGCTTGTAATCCCAGCATTTGGGAGGCTGAGACCGGAGGATCCGGGTTTGTGGCCAGCCTCAGCTACCTAGTGAGGCACTCCACTCCGCAACTTAGTGAGACTCGGTTTCAAAATAAAGAATGAAAAATAGGGCTGGGGGTATAGCTCGGAGGTAGAATGCCCCTGAGTTCAATCCCCAGTACCACAAAAAAAGAAAAAAAAGGATGAAAGACTCTAGGAAATATGAGAGTTATTCTTTAAAATAGAAATATAGACAAAATTACAACTCAGAAAAGAGTTATTTTGCTGTGAATGTTGACTGAAACACACATCATCATATAACATGATCCTTCAGAAAGATTACTGAAGATGTAAGACAATATCAAACATCACTCCTATTTCTGAATATGGGAATTCCTAGTTATAAATGTGAATGCAAAGAATTATCCCAACTATATAACATTAAAACCACAATGACAGATGCCAATTGTCGAACATAGATCAGATGTTTTCCTTGCACCAAATGCATCCTGCACTGAATCTAGTTTCTCATAGCAATCTTGTGAGGCAGATGTCATTGACCCAATTTTAGAGATGAAGAAATTGAGGCTTTGAGAATATATGACTTTACAAAGTTCACAAAGCCATAAATGGTAGGCCAGTCTTCAAGCTGTGCCCACTTAACTCCTGTTTTAAATGTACTATTCCAGTTTTCAATGTACTATTCAGTATATGACTATTTAAAAGTAATTGGATAGGAATGAGCTTCTGTACTTTGAATTGTGACTTATGATATTTTGTTTTGTCTTTACAGATCCTGATAAAATGAACATTGAATATTTGTGATCACCTTACTTTGCTATCTTTAAACAAAAAATTAGAAAGAGATAAAAATGGGAACAAATTCTCACTTCTCCTTTAGCCTTGCTACCATGTAAAAATTCTCAAAAATAACTTGATTTATGCATTGATCATGTGTGTACTGGTCTCTTTGTTCCTCTATAGAATGACAGCACTGTTCTATACACCTTCACTCAATCAGCTGATTCTAAAATACACAGAGGATGTGTCAAAAAAAAATCATAAAGCTTTTTAACTTTTTCTTTTGATATATAGCATAAATGCATTTAGTCATAACCAGCAACTATAGAAGCACATATATGTTTGTATAAATATGTTTGTATAAATTATATATACACACATATTTGTCCCTTGGTATTCAGGAAGAATTGATTCTAGAACTTCCCAAGGGTACCAAAATCCACAAATACTCAAGTCTTCTACGTACAATGATTTAGGATTTGCATATAACCTACACACATCCTTCTATATATTTTAAATAATCTCTACATTACTTATAATACCTAATAAAATGTTATATAAATCATTTTGGATGGTTTAGGGAATGATTATAAGAAAAAAGTCTGTACATGTTCCATATAAAGACAATGTTTTCATTTTTCTGAATATTTTCAACCCACAGTTGAGGATCCCATGGTTGCAGAACTTGTAGATACGGAAGGCTGACTGTATATAAAAATTACAACCATGACAAAAGCTACAACAAAGGAGCATAAAGGCAATCCTACCCTCAAAGAGATTACAGTTTAGTAAAACATAGTTTCAAAAACCATGGGAAAAAAGTTTAACTTCCTACATATCCACAGATATTCTTTTTATGAATATCTCAAACACTACCTCCTCACCTAAGGTATTTTGTACAAAGATTTTTAACTGACACTTTATAATGTTCCATGAGCCATTTCATCCAAAGACATATTAGATCAATATGTAGTTGGTAAATTAATTCAAATTATTTAGTAAAATAATTCAATTAGTTAGTAATTCAAATTATTTAGTTCTAAGACAGGGAACTTAAGAAAACAAATATGTTACTCATTCACTATTCCTCCAAG
Source organism: Graphiurus murinus (assembly GCA_004027655.1). Classification (NCBI taxonomy): domain Eukaryota; kingdom Metazoa; phylum Chordata; class Mammalia; order Rodentia; family Gliridae; genus Graphiurus; species Graphiurus murinus. Next base: position 101,202 of record PVLC010002033.1, read on the forward strand.
GTCCAAACAGCAAAGATAGAAACAAGGCAATCAATTCTAAATAACTATACAAAGGATTCCATAGTAAATGTTATAGGCAAAGGTACAAGCATTAATAAGCAACCAGGGGAGGTAGATATTTATTCCCCTTTAGGGAAAGCAAGCACAGGAAAACTATACGGACAATTACAGGAGACACAGATAATTATAATACCTTGGTATAAAGAATTGAAAGTAACTCTAAATATAATAAGACATAATCTAGTCTTGCAGGAATAGGCAATAAAAGTCAAGAATGCATATAACTATTTTTTATCTTTTTTATTGGTGCACTGTAATCATACATCTTAATGAGGTACAAGCTGGTAGAGGCATACATGCACATAGCACTCATTAAACCCTTCCCCACTTCCCACCCCATTCCTTCCCCCTCCCCCCTTCTCATGTTTGGCTTAGTGATTGACTTTGATATGTCTGTGAAGGTACATCATGTGCATTATGGTGTAAGAATGCACATACTATTAACATCAGGATGAAAATTATTAAGGTCATTAAAAATGACCCCAAGAATATAGTGTGAAATTTTACTGAGGAAATTATTTTTTAAAAGAAAGGATGATTTCAACAGGCAGAAAGAGGGTAGGAGGTCCATTACTAAATACAAAAAAAATCAATACATGGAGTTAAAAGAGCACCAACTAAATATTTAAGTGTATATAACATGCCACAACTGCAATTATGGGAATACAAAGATGGATAAAATACATACCACACTGTCAGTTACTTCTAATTCCAAGAGATAGACGTCTGCCATTAATATAGGATATTTCTGGGGGGGAAACACAGAGCTACAGAATAAAGGGAAGCTATAATAATATTACCAAGGACAAGAATAAGGAGATGGATTTAATTCTATAAAAAAGGAAAATTAATAAAGGTTTTATCACAGAAGGTTGTGGTAGAAAATAGACCTTGTTTACATGCACCAAACTCTGTTCTGAGATCTATAAAAATTTATTAACTATTAAGCACAATTGTATAATTATCATTAGTATGGACAATCTAGAGATAGGGGAACTGAGGCACATAGAGATTAATCTACAGCCCAAGGACATATGGCAGGTGACTGAAGGGTGGCAATTTACACTTGGTTTGTGTAGCCCATGTTCTTCACTTCTCAGTAAAGCTAATCTGCCAAAAACCTCCAGGATATCTGAAATGGAGAAACATATTAGGAGTCTGTTGTGATAGTCCAGTAAGCTTTGTGCTCTGCTTATCATAGAGTTTTTTAAAGAAAAGTATCATTCAACTAGACCTGCACAAACTCCATATTAATGTAATTCATCTTGTCTTTACCATTAGCAATATCTTAGAGCACAATTCTCCTTGTAACACAAGTTCTTCAAATGCTGATAGGTATAAAGAAATAAAAGAGGAAGAAGGAGAAGAAAGGTTAAAGGAGGAGAGTAGAACTAAAGAAAGAAAAGTACAAAGAGGAGAAGGATGGATAAAGGGAGGGAGAGGTGGAGGGAGGGAAACCCAAGCTTAGACTAAAGAAAGAAGAGCAAGCAGAGAGAAGAGGAGCAGAGGTGAGAGAACTAAGAAACTTCTTAAAAATCTAGAGGAGGGAAAGGTTTATTGATTATGTCCACTTTCCTGTAATTCCTTGGTCTCTGCCAAAGCCCATCTGAACACCTAAACACATTTTAATGGGTCTTTCATCCTCCAGTTTCACATGATAAAATTCATACTCTATACTATTCTAGTTCTCAAAGTGATCAAAACTAAAAATGCCTTTAGAGTAATAAACCTGACTAATTTAATTTGGTGCTGAAATTAGGCCTTATTCCTTCATCTGGCCTAGTGGTTCTTGACTAAGGGTGATTGTGTCACTCCCTTCCCCCTGGAGGACATTTGGTAATGTCGGGAATATTTCTGGTCATCATGACTGAGAAGATGCTACTGCCATCACATGAGCAGAAACCAGAGATGCACAACATAATCACCTACAACAAAGAATTATCTGACCCAAAATATCAAAAGTGTTAGGGTTTAGAATACAGATTTAGACTATGCCCCATTTTGGGATTCTTCAAAAAGGGGGATCGAGACATTGGGAAGGCTGATAAATTTACTAAATTAGTGGCCTAATTTTTCCCACCTCCCATTATGCACATCCACTGGGTGTACCCTCTTGCACTGTCTCTAAGCTTGGCCACTAGTCATTTTTGGCCAGGGACAACACTGTCTCAATCAAACTTGGAAAAAAGGCAGAGACTAGTGAAAATGAAACTGAAGCTTTGGGGCATTTCTCCTTGCTGAGATTCTTCTAAGGCCCTCTGATAGGCTAAGGAAATGTGTTGCAATGCTATATGTTTTAATAAATTTTGAAAAAGTAAGATATTTTAACTATCATTGGGTTCTGCTGCTTTCTCTTACTATTACTTCTCCTTGGACACACCTTCCCTCATTATCAAGTTGACTTTGGATGGCTCTGAACATTTTATGTTCGTAACTTGCTACAAGGAACAGAAATTGTATTCTTTTACTTATAGTCAGCTCCCCAAATTATATTATTTCCAGTCCTTGGTAATCTATGTCTGTTCATATGGGGACCACAGGGAAATATTCAATTTAACTCTTATCATTTTACCAAGGAGGAAAATAAAGCTCCAAGAAGTTAATGAATATTCCCAAGGATGCACTGTTAATGGGTGGTAAAGTCCATCCTGGAACTAATGTCTTTCATTTCCATTTCAAGGAACTGTCTTCCCCTCAAATAAAAAGCTGTTGTTTAAGGCGTGTGTGCAAACTTTTAGATATGATATGTGCCTATTTCATTAGCTTAATTGAATTTATTTTTAGAGTCCTTCATTACATTTAAGTAAATTTTTACCAGTAGATTATGCATATTTATTTTAGTAATAAAACTAATTAAATATATTTGACATGATCTTTCCACTAATCCTGCCCCCTCTCTGAAATTCACTCTTCACTTGAAAAACTAAGATGTAGCTGGGTATAGAGTCACACACTTGTAATACCAGTGCTTGGGAGACTGAGACAGGAGGATTACAGGTTCGAGGCCAGTCCCAACAATTTAGTGAGACCCTCAGCAACTTAGTGAGACCCTCTTTCAAAATAAAAAATAAAAATGGCTAGGGGTATAGCTCAAAGGTAGATGACCATGGGTTCAATCCCCAGTAAAAAAAAAATACCTAGGATATTAATGTTTTAGAGTTATTTTGTATATTAGATTAAAAATAAATATGATGTGATTTATTAAATACTAAATATGTTATACCGATGGTTAAACTTTTTAATTTTTAATGTAATTTATAGACAAAACTTGTATACAAACAGATTTTTAGAGAAAATAAAATTATAACAAAGGAAATATATTTTGGAAATTAATATGTCCAGTAATACTCCCCAAGCGAGACCCTGATAGGAGAACTGAATTTGTTTGATTTTATATTTGGAATTATCAGTCTAGTAAAGTTTTGATTAAAAGTCAATTGTATACTTGTTTGCATGTATAGGCTGGGTAAATTCAGGTTACACTCTGAAAACCACTTTTACATTTACTGTAGAATAAATGCTTGAAAAGAATGGAAAATTATCTTATGGCTCAGTGGAAAGGAGAGCTACTTCCTTTAAGCACTTGCCATGATTATATTATATGGATATTGCAACTTTTTCATCTGATTTCATTTTTACCTTAACTCTGACTACCTGGAATCTCAGGAAAAAAATTTACAGCTAACCTCCCTAATGTTTTAAATGTTGTGGTGTGGGTCTCTCAAAGCATCCATGCTGTATATAAATATATAGAGAGAAAAATATGTAGGTATGACTATATACACATAACACATATATAAATGGAGTCAAAGCTATAGTTTTCCTTCTTTCTGTAAGCTCTACCACCATTAACCACATCATATCATGCTAGACTTCTTCAATACAGTAAAATTAATATTCTTTCTAAGCCAAATGGGACCACTGACTAGTCTCATACAACAAATATTTCCATGAAAATTTATAAAAGCAGTCTATAATAAATTCTAAACTATGACAAATTTTTAAGGTGTAACTATTCCAGAAACCAAATCACCTAAATCTGAATAATCTACACATTTAGATCCTTTCCATAGGTCAAAAAATATGGTATTACTTTTACAACTTAGCAAAATTAACTGTCATATAAAAGGAAGCCAACTTAAAATGTATAACTGAATTTCTGGATTCAAATCTGCCAATCTATATCAAGAAGATATTTTCTATCTTCCACATAAATCTCTGTATTAGCAATAATGTGACTGTTGCTTTTAATTTTCTGTGACCACAGACATTGTCTCTTTCAGGTATTTTTCTAGAAAGGATTCAGTCAGAACTATTTAAAACCATGAACTAAAGATTAACTTGAGTGACTGTTTCTGTTTCTTAGCAGATATGTGCTTCCTGCTATGTGGAACACAGTAAAGGTTAAGAAAATAATAGCTATTACTATTATATAACTTGTGAAAACTAGAGATTGTAGGATCTCCCAGCATAAAAAAAAAAAAAAAATTCAGAAAACCTGGACTTTGTGAATACAGGCTGTGGGGAAGAGGGAGAAAAGATACAAGGCTACCATTTTCCAATAGAATTTTAAAATAAGAATATTTCTGTGTAATTCCCCCATAATTAAAAACTTCACATCATCATATTTTTGTTAAATTTCTCAGGTTAATAATGGCAAGTACTACCTAACATTTTTTAATTGGTGCATTGTAATCATACATCATGATGAAGTTCAGAGTGATAGAGCAAAACATGCACACAGCACTCAGTGAGCCCTCCCCCAGTTCCCACCCTACTCCCTCACCGTCATCGTGCACCACATTGTGATTGGCATTGACAAATTTGTGTACCATCTTACCTTTTTTATTTTTTACTTTTACTACCTATCTTTTTAAAAACACAGTTGATCTGTTAGCCCTCCACTAGCAAAGAGAACTTCCTTTAAAAAGTATCCACATATAAGAGTCTTTTAAATAATCTAATTATCTTAAGGTAACCATGCACACAAAGAAATAAAATAAAGTTTGAGAAACTATATGAACCTTCTGACTATTCTCTCTCTCTCACTAGATTTTTCTTTCTTCTATTTCCAAATTTTAGTTCAAAAATTTACCCAAGTACACATTTTGCTCATCCTTCAAGCACATTTGCCAATATTATATAAATGTGATAAATAATACATAGGATCAGATATGTAGAAACTTTCACATAAAAATGGTAATATGATTTTCATTATTCAACTGAAAAAATAGGAAAATTAAACCCAGGAGATAAATCACAGTGATCCAGTTAAGCCATAAATTTTTAGATTCTCTGTATATTACTGTTCATGGCATGGGGTGGGGGTAGGCGAGAGGGGAATATTATTTAGCAATACCTATTTAAAAGTCATTTCTAAGCTAGGTGTGGAAGCACACACGTGTAATCCCAGTATTTATGAGCCTGAGACAAGAGGATCGCAGGTTCACAGCCAGCCTCATCTACTTAATGAGGCCCTCCCAATTTAGTGAGGTCCTAAAGAATAAAAACTAGGACTGGAGTGTAGCTCAGAAGTAGAATGCCCCTGGGTTCAATCCCAAGTTCCACCAAAAAAAAAAGTCATTTCTAATTTTGTCTCATTTTTGTACCTCAAGTTATCATTGGATCATGTTAGAATTCAATTTTTAAATATTTTTATTTTCCACATAAAGTAGCTTTTTGAGATAAAACAGGAAATATGACTGAGAGTAACATAACATAACAAAAGATGACCCAGTAAAATTACTTGGGATAACCTGTGTCTTTTTCTTTAAAATAAAGAGGAAATGGTATAACACAGGTTCCAGTATATTTTTCTGAGACAAAAAGGACATTATGATCATTGTATACAAATCCTAAGAAAACCCAAAATATTGAATGGCTGATGCTCCTCAGAAATGAAAAAAAAAAATGCAGAAAAAGACTGACAAATTGGCAATGATGACTTTCCTATCTTTGTTTGAAAAGCATCAACCCAGAACTTATTTTATCTTCCAACTAGCCTTTCTTTTATTGCCAAAAGAAATCTATTGCAACATATAAAAGAACTGAGATTTTTCTTTTCTAGCCTTCATTTGACATCATTAAAAAAGTAGCTACAAGAGTCATTTTGACCATCAGATTAATCAACACTAAGAAGGATCTTCTAACAACAGTAGGTACGTGGAAATATGAAATGAAGAATTTTTACTTTGAATATTAAACTTTCCTCAGACTTTTAAAGATAGTATCTAATGGATTTTTTATAGAACATTCATTTTCAGCAGCAAAACAGCAAGTGCCTTTCATAAAACCTTAAGTCAAAAATATATTAAATTTCTAAAAATTCTGTGCATCAGAATAAAATATTCATATTGGACATTTAGAACCATTAGTCATCCCACACAAACTACTCCTCCCCCATAAAGTTCTTTAAATTTCATAGCGATAGCATATTCTTGGGTATAGTCAAAAGAGGGAATTGTTCTAAAGTATATATTTATGACTAATTTTGATTTTTCTGCTTCTTTAATTTCTTATAAAAAAAAGTCATAGAAAACAATAATGATCAAAGAAATAGCCATATGTATACATAAGTAAGTATCCACTGGAATTTTTTCCCTAAGATGCTTTCAAGGTTTCCGTTGTTCAGCCAACACACTCAACCTCTGGGCAGAGGTGACAAATCTGCACAATGATGCATAGGATTGCTTTCTCAGAACTCAGGCTATCAGGAACTTGAAAAATAGATTTTAAGTCAATTAAAAGTAAAAATACCTGGGTCAGTCTGTTTTCTCTCCTTTGGTCTTTGATGTACTATATGGATTTGGGGAAGCAGATCTGAGACCACTGAGGGTGGACTAGAATAACTTAGTAGAATATTGTTAAAACTAGGACATGTGTGACTCTTTCTCTTCAACTATGTCTAACAGGATAATTACTTCCCTTATTTTTGAAGTGTCCTAATAAATTAAATTTATAATATATACTCTAGCTAAAATGTTAAATATCTCAAACACAAGTCTACAAAAATTTACAAAGTAATGGAACTGCTATTTTTTTTAAAAAATGCTCAGATGTAAATAAAGATTAATTTCACAGAAGTTGTTTCTAAAGACAAAAACCTTACTTCTAAAAGCTTGTGTGGCTCAGAACATTTTATGAACAGCTCTTTGGCATTATCTGCAGTTTCAGTTTACAAGCCAAAAATGAAAACTAGCTCCATCATTTTATAGACAACTTTTAAGTCTACCAATATTGTTCCACATTATTACTGAGTTTAAAATAATATCAAGCAAATTGTTCTAAAATACGACAGTACTGTGCCTGTACTACATTATATATCATGTATTCAGATAAACACGTTCCACGTAGTAGGTTTTAATAAAAAAATAAAAACTTAATCAGCTGTGTGCTTACTTTCAGGGGCTACCAAACAAGGATGAAACCACTACCTTTCATCTTGGGCCTCTGGGCTCTTGTAGAATGCTTCTCAGTAAGTATTATTAATCACTATCCTCTATCCTCATATTTTTCTCATTAATTATTACTTCAGATTTTTTACACTAATTACCTACCTTTCCTTATATATTAATAATTATCAATCAATGATGAAACACTGTTCTAGAAATTTTTAAATTTAAATTTAAAATCTAATTTAATTTAGGAGCCACACATGACTGATGAATACTATATCAAACAGCTCAGATCTAAAATATCATACTCCATTATACAGATATTTAAAAATGTGAGCCTCCATACTCTAGTAATTGTACAAATAGGTAAAATTCTATAAAATGAGATAGTTAAAATAGAACAGTTGTGCCAGGCATGGTGGCGCACGCTTGTAATCCCAGCATTCGGGAGGCTGAGACCGGAGGATCCGGGTTCGCGGTCAGCCTCGGCTACCTAGTGAGGCACTCTGCAACTTAGTGAGACTCGGTTTCAAAATAAAGAATAAAAAATAGGGCTGGGGGTATAGCTCGGAGGTAGAATGTCCCTGAGTTCAATCCCCAGTACCGAAAAAAAAAAAAAAAAAAATAGAACAGTTGTTCTTAACATGGGGTTCATGCATCATCTATATCAAAATCATCTATTAAAAATACAATATTTCAGACCTCATCCCAGACTGATAGGAGTGTCTAAGAAAAGTTCCAGAATGTACATTTTGCCAAGGATCCAGAAGGATATTTGCATGCTGAATTTCAAGAAATTACTAATATTTATATTAAATCTACCATTTATAAAAGACTAACACAGCATTGAAAATACTGAAATATCACACAAAATTGCAAAGGATTTTAAAAGCACACATTTAAAGAGTAATTATGTTTACTTTCAAAGTAAGAATTAATTTCAGTGTTAAAAAGAAGAGATTAATTCCAGAGTAATTATTGCAAAAGAACTATAAAATCTACTATATCCAATTGACAAACATGCAATTATTTTTCAAAGGAAAACTAGGCCTTCCAGAAAAAAAGACTATATAAAATCCCATCACTAAAAGCCAAGGATGGTAGCACACACCTGTAATCTCAATACTTGGGAGGTTGAGACAGGATAATTCAAGGTTGGGACCAGCCTAAACAGCTGAGTGAGACTCTCAGCAACCTAGCAAGACCCTTTTTCAAAAAAAAATTTTTAAAGAATGGGGGTATAGCTCAGAGGTAGAATGTCCCTAAGTTCAATACCCAGTACCACAAAAAAAAGAAAAAAAAAATCATCACTGAAACATAAAATAATGCCTCTTAAATGTACTTTTGGAAACTTAAAAGCAGGTCATTCAAAGATGACTATAACATAGTCTGACCTTAGTCATATTACTGAATGGTATAATTTTGATAAGCTAATGAAATATATTGACAGATTTAAAAGGACATATTATTGACATGATCTTAAAACTGATTTTCAATATTTTCATGTCCTTGGACTATATGAGAATTTTTTTATTTTAAAGTAGCAGGCTTTAATGATCTGAACAATTATTTCTTTACTAAATAAACTTGAAAAAGAGAGTGTTCCAATAATATAAGCAGTTTGAAATAAGTAGTGTAAATAGAAACAAGTCTTTCCACAACGTAATTACATTATTATTGAATGTAATTGGAGTAGAATGTTCTTTGCATGTGAGTAGTAATACTTAGCTTGTCATCTGGAGTTTCAATAGTTTGATATAGGTGATTTTTCCAAATGCTTTATATACATTATCTCATTTAATCCTCAAATCAAGTCTGACAAAGGAACTACTATTACTCACATTAAAATGTAAATATAAGCCAGGCCTGGTGTGCATGCTTGTAATACCAGTACTTGGGAGACTGAGACAGAAGGATCCGGGTCCTCAGCCAGCCTCAGCTACTTAGTGAGGCCCTCCACAACTTAGTGAGATCCTGTTTCAAAATAAAGAATAAAATGTAAATATAAAATGCACTAAATGAAATTCCACTCAGCAATATAGAAGAATAAAATAATGTTCTTTGCAAGAAAATGGAAGGACCTGGAGAACATTATGTTAAGTAACAGCCAGTCACAGAGAGTGAAGGGACATATGTTTTCTCTAAAATGTGCAAGCTAGGAGTAACTGGTATACCACAGGGACTCCAGATAATGGAGGAGAAACCTCAGTGGCACCAGTGAAGTGGTCTAAGGGAAGAGATTCAAGAGAGCAGGGTGGGAACTAATGGGAAACACATAACAAACGCTGCATGCGTGTATGTATCTGTCACTCTCATCCCCACCATGATGTACAATTACAATGAACCAATGTATTATATATGTGTGTGTGTGTTTGTGTGTGTGTGTGTGTGTGTATAGTGTGTGATGAGAAGTGGTTAAGCCGGGTGTGGTGGTGCACGCTTGTAATCCCAGCATTTGGGAGGCTGAGACTGGAGGATCCGGGTTCGCGGCCAGCCTCAGCTACCTAGTGAGGCACTCCGCAACTTAGTGAGACTCAGTTTCAAAATAAAGAATAAAAAATAGGGCTGGTGGTGTAGCTCAGAGGTAGAATGCCCCTGAGATCAATCCCCAGTACCGCAAAAAAAAAAAAAAAAAAAAAGAAGTGGTTAAACTTAGAATACAGAGGTAGGATGCAAAGCTGATAAGATGTACGGAAGGATGAAAGATGATTGAGCATAAGCAATAATTGTTTTCTAAGAGAGAGAGAAGACAAGTTGGCAAAACTAAACTACCCTCTCATAGAGCTTTGCTATGAAGGAAAGAGGTGCAAAGATAGTGATAACAACAAGGGAAAAAATGAACCCACAGGTACTCCATCTCTGAACTATACCTCCCAGATGTAGTTTATTTCTTATTTTTGAAACAGGGTCTCACTAAGTGGTTGAGGGTCTTGCTAAATTGCTGAGGCTGGGCTTGAACCTGTGAGCCTCCTGTTTCAGCTTCCCAAACAGTGTGTGTGTGTGTGTGTGTGTGTGTGTGTGTGTGTGTGTGTGTGTGTGGTCACTACGGTAAAACAAGTAAAAACAACTTAGAATAGAGCTGATGAGAAGTGGTTAAACTTAGAATACGGGGGTAGGATGCAAAGCTGATAAGATGTACGGGAGGATGAAAGATGATTGAGCATAAGCAATAATTGTTTTCTAAATAAAGTGTGTCAGTTAAAAGTCAGTTATAGGAAGTTATGTCACAGTTACAGAAAGTAAAATTGACAGAGCCAAATCTCTGAGAAAACACTTGCAAAGGAAAAGAAAATAATCTAGATATGAATGACTTGACAGGTGCATGGCCAGTGACGTGGGGAAGTTCATTTCTAAGGGTCTGCGATATTTTGGTGAAGTAGGAGGAAAGTCATTTTGGTGGGTGTGGATGGGATCAAGATGGGGCAGAGAACTTTGATAAAATTGGCATCAACTTAGAGATTTACAGGCCTCTGGGGAAAGGAGTAGAGCTAATCTAAGACACTTGAAAGGATTGCATGGCAGTGCGGAAGGAACATAAATTAGTAAAAGTACAGTGCTTGTGACATCTTCTGCCACTCTTCAATAACTTGGAAATAGGACTTGAGGACACAGATGTTTTTGGGTAATCTTACAGCTAATTAGCCAGGTCTATGTGCCAGATGAGCAAATAATGAGTTGAAGAAACAAAAAGGGAATGTAGTTGTGTTTCCTGTATGAACCATCTGCTCCAAACAACTAGACCTATTAGCAGTAGTGTAGGACTTGTTCTTTCTTATTCTGGATCATTTACATACTTTCCTTCTATCTTTCATGCTCCTCCTTATTTTATATTCTTTAAGCCTCATTTCAAATGCTGCCTTCTCAGTGAGACAATCCTTAATTGTTCCTCTCTCTAAAACTAATCATTGTAAATTTCTGATATATTTGATTCCTGCACTACTTTTCATCTATTCATATTTCTAAAAAGTGTACTTTATGAAAACCATTGTACCGGGTGTTAAAATAACAAATAGTAGCACCTAAGATTTACTGAGCCCTGTACTGAAGCGAAGCACCACCCTAAGCATTACAGAGAATTTTCCATAACAAATCTGACAATGGCTCTAAGAGGTAGGAATTTTATGGCCATCATTTTCTAGATGAAGAAAGAGAGTCTCAAAATGATTATATATTCACAGAACCTCTGTGTGGCAGAGGTAGACTGCCAATGCTGGTGTTTAAATCCCAGAGACTTACATTCCTCACTCATTTGGACTATATTTGTATTCCTTTATATTGTAGCTACTCAGTCTATAAACTCACACAACACATATTTGTTCCTCTCACAGCTCCTACTGTAACATGAAGTAGGTGCTCCATACACATTTTTACAATTTATTTCTGTTTAAAGCCTATAACACCCCCAATCTCTTGAATGAAGCATCAACAAACATTTGTCCATCCTGCAAAGGCATTTATCTCCATTTGAAGTTGATTTCACTAAAAGCCTCTACAATAAATCAAGTGTAGGATTTTGGTCCATGAAATTTTCTTTCCATTCAATACTATACAACTTTCACCAAGAGCCTAGGTATTCAGAAATAAGAAAGAAACTGTTGTTTTACTTTGACACTGACTTTCAGACTCCATGACTTAGAAACATGTAACAGTTTTCTATCACTGCATAATAAATTACCACAAATTAATCTATTCCCATAGTTAAATCATTTTAATACAGATAAATTATCTGAAGCACATTAATTTTTTTGAAAAAAAGCATTTATTATCTCATAGTTTTTCTTTGGTTATAACCCTAAGCTTGGCTTAGTTGGGTTCTTGCTCAGGGGTCTCATGAGACTGAAAAGGTGTCGCCAGGGTCCATTCTTTTCTGAATTTTTACTAATAACCACACAAGCATAAAGGATCCTCCTTTAGCTTGTGTGGTTATTAGTAAAAATTCATTCCTTTGGTTGTAGGATAGACACTTCTATTTTCTTGCTTGCCATGAGGCAGAGTCACTCTCAGCTTCCATAGCCCATCTGTTACTTACTTCCATGTGGTCCTCTCCACTACTGGCCACCTTGATTTGAAGCTACTGGAACATCTGATGCAACTTTCAATCTTCCTGACATCATGGAAGTTGTTTTAAAAGGGCATACCTAATAAGATCAGGCAGGCAGTGCTAGCTGAGAGTGGGAATCTTAAAGCCCATATTAGAATTCTACCTGCTTCAGAAAGTGTATGTCTTTAGGCTTGCTTTGAAATACCAAACTTAAAATTGTTTCTTTCCTTTTTCCCACAGCCGGGTGAGAGTCATAGAGGCCCCAGGGGACCATATCTACCTAGACCACTGCCTCCACCTCTACCACCTTCTCAGTTTGGCCCAGGACATGCTTACCTACCCCCTCCTCCCTATGGTCCAGGGAGATTTCCACCACCCCCTCCACCTCCCCCATATGGCCCAGGGAGAATTCCACAACCTCCTCCTCCTCCTCCTTATGGCCCAGTTTTTCCATATCCACCTCCTCAACCAAATTTTCCGCATTTCCCTACTCCTGCACCCCAGACACGACCAACAACAGCAAGAGGCGCCGATATCACCATAACTACTGCTCCTATTCCCCCAAATACAAGTTCCAATAATACTTTTCAAAGCTTTTGGGATAGATTAGCTTCACTTTTGGGAACTGGAAAATGATACACATTCCAAAACCTTTCATCATTTGGGAGAAATAATCTTTAAAAGAAATTGAGAAACCACCCCCCCCCAGACATTATACCAACAAAGTGAAAAATAAAGAGTCAAGCAACACTATGAAACCTCTACTGTTGTCATGGGGCCACAACTTTGTCTCCCGTTGTGTTCTTCAAATGAAAATTATTGCCAGAAGCCTAGTCTCAGAATATGAAGTCAAAGAGATAATTAGGAAAAAAATAAAATAAGACACCTGAGCTTGCAGTTTAGGCAGATGAAGCAAGAAGAGTAGACAACCAGATGGCCCTGAGTGCCACCCATCGAACAATTTCAAAGCACAAAATAACAGGTTAATAAGCATCAAAATCAAGTAATCATAGTCCTCCCTACAGCATGCCTCTGGAATTCCTGAGTACGATCTAATTATTATATTTAGCCATCCGTGTCCATGGATTCTGCATCCATGGATTAAGTCAAACATGGATCAAAAATATTCAGAAAAAAAATACTGCTTCTGAACACGTGCAGATTTTTCTCTGTCATTATTCTCTAAATGTGTGGTGTAACAACTATTCATATAATATTTACATTGATGTCGGTATTATAAGTAATCTAGAGATTATTTAATGTACACAGGAGGGTGTGCATAGGCTAAATACAAATGCTACACTATTTTATATAAGGACCTTGAGCATCTACAGATTGTGGTGTCCATGAGAATCTAGAAACCAATTCTCCAAAAATGACTATACTTATAAATAGGTTTTAATATGAGCTATTCCATTCCAGAAGGGAAACATTTTTGTGGCCCATCTAATAAGACATGAAGCATGTATTGGAATTTGATATGAAAATTATTTTTCAAGCTAAGGAAGAGATGAGAGATGGTTTTAGACATCAATAATAATGATGACTGAATGTTTTTCCAAGCCCCTATTGCTTCTGTTAGTTGAGGTCTTAAGCAAATATATTATGACTACTTTGAAAATGGCTTCATTATATCATGAGAATTATATCTCTCCATTTTTCACTATTAAAGTATAGAACTACATTTTTCCTTCAAGACACTTCCCCACATTGCCATCAAACCACATACATAGGAATTCAGATTTCTCAAAGATATCTACAGCCTAAATTTGTTAACATGTGTTTAGTGCTGTCTTTCACTCTATAGATAACTTTCTGAAAACGTACCATGATGCAATTAGTTGAGCAGGTATCAAAAATGAAAGGCAGTTAGGTCGCTATCCTCATGGAGCTTACATTCTAGTGTGATATTTTAAAAAGCAGATATACCTAAATTAAACTTAAGAAGTGAGAAGTGCTTTGGAAAATAATAAAGAAGGTATAGGAAGATATTAAGCAGTGGGGATTGGATGTTTCATACAAGATAGTTTAGGAGCACCTCTCTACTTAAATGATATTTGAAGGAGATCTGAAGAATGTTAATAAGCAAGGTATTAAGTGATCTAGAAAAATAGTATTCAAGAAGGGATCACACATGTAAAGATCTGAAGCAGCAAGATATTTCTGTGTAGAAGAATTCTAAGAATGTTAATGTGGCCCATACAGTGAGAGAGGAGGATAGTAGAAGGAGATTATATCAAGAAAGAAGAGAAAGAAAACACATCAGAAAGGGCTTGGGATTGTGAATTTTATGCTGAGTGTTATAGAGGGTGCTTGCATCTTTAAATGGGAGGAAACCCTTATTTAACATTTTCTAAATTTCATTTCTCTACCTGCTCTATGGACAGCAAACTGTTATGAGTGAGGCTTAGACTGGAATGGGATTGATGGAGATAGGGAAAAGTGATCAGATGTAGTATACAGCCTTAAAAAATATTCAAAAGTATTTGATCAAACCTGGGGTTTGAAGAAAACAAAAATCTACCACAAATTCTTATAATGTTGGTCTAAGCATCTAAGTATATAATACTGTCATTCAGTGAGAGAGGAAATATTGGGGAAAGATCAGGGTACCATGGCTTATAATATTAATTTCTGCATTGGACCTGCTAAGGTTGAGGTCCATATTTAACTTCGTACTATTTATGTATGACTCTCATAATACATTATTACAAGCTTAGCATCTAAAAACAATACAAGTTTATTATCTCACAATTCTATATCCAAAGTCCAGGTAATAGCCTGGCTTAGTTAGTTTACCTGCATGGACTCTCACAAGGCTATAATCAAGATATTGGTAGGACTGCATTTGGAGGCTGTAGGAGGTAATCTCATTCATCTCTTCTACACATCTCTTCTTCCTGACTCTGCTTCTGCCCTGTCTCAAACTCTAGACAATTTTTTTTATTTTTAAGATAATTTTCCAACATCTGATTACTCAATATGTAATAGAATAGAGTATATAAGAATTTAATATTTCAGATTGAGAATTAAAAGCAATGTAGTTGTTGGTAATTATGCCTAAGGAATTACTATGAGAGAATAGTTGGGACAAAAGAAAACAATGTTGGATTTTGAAATCCAAATGTTGAGCCAGGCATGGTGGCACATGCCTATAATCCTAGTACTTGGGAGACTTAGAAGGATCTCAGGTCCAAGGACAGTCTCAGAAAGTAGTGAGACTCTCATCAATCTAGTGAAACCCTGTTTCAAAATAAAAATAAAATAGGGCTAGGAGTGTAGCTCAGAGGTAGAATGCCCTAGGTTCAATACCCAGTGATGTGGCATTGAATGAAGTCATTGTTTAATAAAGAAGACATATCTACAATAATTATTATGTCAATTAAAAGTAATAGTATAAAAGAAAAAATTTTAAAGTGCCCTGAAGCAGGGCAGGGAGCACAAGCTTGTAATTCCACTACTTCGAAGACTGAGAAGGATCACAGATTTAAGGTGAGCCTCAACAACTTAGTGAGACCCTGCTTCAAAATAAAATAGGGCTGGGGTATAGCTGAGAGGTTTAAAAAAATACCCCTTGTTTCAATTCCCAGGACCTAAAAAACAGGAGTCTGTATCCCACTTACTATAAATAATATATCTCTAGTAAATTTTGCTTCCGGCCCTCAGCCATGTCTAGGACCTTCTGTTGTTCTAATTTAATAATTCCTCCTCTTTTAACAGTCACTTATTGCCTCCTTTCCTTATCCAAGTCACAGATCAACCTCTAGAACATGCTGCCATCTTCTTCGCTGAATTTTAAGCTCTGTCCCATTGTCTTCTCCCTGTGCCTGCTCCAGTGATATCTTTCTTTTTTTTTTTTTTTTTTTTTTTGCAGTACTGGGTATTGAACTCAGGGGCATTCTACCTCCGAGCTACACCCCCAGCCCTATTTTTTATTCCTTTTTATTTTGAAACCGAGTCTCACTAAGTTGCAGAGTGCCTCACTAGGTAGCTGAGGCTGGCCGCGAACCCGGATCCTCCAGTCTCAGCCTCCCAAATGCTGGGATTACAAGCGTGCGCCACCACGCCCGGCTCCAGTGATATCTTTCACACCTTAGGCCGTGTTTTTACTCCCTTAATACCTGGTTTTGGAATTCTAATATCATCTTCTGTGACCCCCTCAACATCACTTACACCAATCACCAGAAAACATAGATATAACATCCCATAAGATTCCTTCATCTCAAATCTGGGATTCCAGAACTCTCTTCTCTGTTTCTTATCTTTCTACACTGCCCTTCTCATCCCTCAATTAAATACCCTCTTCAACCTCACTGTGATCTTGATATACTCCTGATTTCCCAGTCTGTAATTGCTATTTGTGAGTTACCTGCTTCCATTTTCTGCCTATATCCCAATGTTGAAAAAACATGTTATGGATGGTGCAAATTTTCAGGTAATAATAAATGCATAAGTTAACTACATTGCAAAACAATAACCACCTGTTATATGCTTATTCTATGCTTGAAACTTACTATTCAAAATATAAATTCAAAAATAAAGATAGGGTGGATAGAGATGAGGTATAAATATGCCAGATGTTCTACAATTCATGTATTAGTACTTTTACTTAGATGAGCTTCGGAGAGCTAAAATAACTTGGCTAAAATAAGCATCTCATTAGAGGCATGGCCAGAATTTCAACTCATGGAGCTCTAAAGGTGATATACATATTTTTACATACTGCCTATGACTGGTAACATTATCATATTGGTTTTTTTTTTCTTTTTTTTTTTTTTTTTTTTGGCGGTACTGGGGATTGAACTCAGGGGCATTCTACCTCCGAGCTATACCCCCAGCCCTATTTTTTTATTTTTTATTTTGAAACCAGGTCTCACTAAGTTGCAGAGTGCCTCACTAGGTAGCTGAGGCTGGCCGCGAACCCGGATCCTCCGGTCTCAGCCTCCCAAATGCTGGGATTACAAGCGTGCGCCACCACGCCCGGCTATCATATTGGTTTTTATGTTATGAGAAATTCCCCCTATCTACTTTCTCTGTACCCACTCCTAAATCAACAAACACTGCTGAGAAAGGTCACAAATCTATGCTGTCTGGACAAGCTGTACATTCCTTCTATTACTGCAACTAAGCCAATTTTGTGGGCTTTCTCTTCTATATTGTGAGCAGCTCAAAAGAAGATTAGAGATTATTCATCATTATAACAATGCAAATTAAGTGCTCAGGTAACTTTCAAATGAAAATAAAATTAAACCTTGAACCAGAATAAAATGGTGATATAAAAATATACCATCTATATCCTTTCCTCTTATCCCATCAATGTCAGCTAAGTACATAGAACCTTTCCAAGTCTATTCACAAGGATAAAAAATGATCTCACTGAGGTTCCTATTAGGGACTCCTATTTCATTCACTGATAGTACTGCTTTGTAATTCTTACTTCATAATGAAGCATTCTGAGGGTATATTCTATTATGATGTCATCCACCTCTGCCAATGACAAACAATATGGATATAGCAACACCAGACTGGATGGGGCTTCAGAGTATCTCCCATGTTCCCAAAGATCCCAAGTTGTAGTTGAGGAATTGTGTTAGATAGAGGGCTTCAGAAATCTACAAATATCCAGAAACTACTGCATGAATGTAGATCAAAGGGAATATTTAATCTAGAGTCGTTCTATTCTAAGACTAGAGATAGATATTGAAACTAAAAATATTTATTCTCAAGATTCATTTTGAGATTAGGAAAAGAATTACTATATGATCCAGCTATATGACTCCTTGGTATTTATCCAAAAGGATCAAAGTAAGCATACTATAGCAATGTATGCATACCCATGGATATAGTAATGCAATTCACAGTAGCCAAAATATGGAATAAGCTGAGGTTTCTGTCAATAGATGAATGGATAAAGAAAATGTGGTATATGTACACAATGGAGTCTTACTCAGCCATAAGAATGAAACTATGTCACTCACAGGAAGAATGAATGAAACTGGAAAATATGTTAAGTGAAATGAACCAGACTCAGAAAGTGAAGGGTCTTATGTTTTCTCTCATATGTGAAGCTAGAGAGAAAAAGAAAAAAAGTAATCTCATGAAAATAGAAGGAAGAGCAGAAGATCAGAGAAAGGGGACTAGGGAGATGAAGGACAGGAAAAAAGGGAGAAGTATTGAGAAATGAAATTAACCAAATTATGTTATATTCATGCATAAATATAATGAATCTCATTGCTATATGTAATTATGATGTACCAATATAAATCTTAAAGAGTAATTTTGAGGGAATCTCAAATCTCTTAAAGAATTCCTAAAGTGAGGAAAGGAGTTTAATTAAAAGAAATCAGATTATAACATGGATGCTAGGATGCCAGTAGAAAATCTATTCCTTCTTTCTACATACATAGCTAGATTACATTTCCTAGACTTCCTTGCAACTTCATTTGGCAATATACTGAATTTTAGTCAACTGAAAGGGAGCAAAAAGTGATGTGTGTCCATAAAACTCTCTTATATATTCTTTCAGAACTTTTCCCCTTTCTGCTGTTAGAATAATATCCCCAGGAAAATCTTTAAAAACTATATGCTGAGCTAGACATGGTGACACATGCCTGCAATCCCAGTATTTGGGAGGGTGAAATAGGAGGATCACAGCCTGAGCAACTTAGCAAGGCCTGCCGTAACTTAGTGAGACCCTGTTTCAAAATAAAAAGTAAAATAAGGTTGGGGGTGTAATTCAGAGGAAGAATGCCCCTGGTTTAATTCCCAGGACCACACACAGGAAAAAAAATCATATGCTGAATATAACAAGGATAACATCATCCTTGTATTTCAAATAACTGGATGCAAAGATATCTCCCCAAATTTAAACCTGATAACCAATATGCCAATAAAATGTTACATAAGCAAGAGATTAAGCTGTTTGTAATATTATGTTTTAAGTATATTTGTTTCTACAACTTTGTCTATCTAACAAATAAACTGGTACCCTGATTTTAAGTAGAATACCAAATTTACAAAGAAAGAGAGACTAAACAGTAGTTTAGCAATCTACTGGTAGATATGTATGAATATGGAATTACTAGGATAAAAGTAAAAAATATTACATAATGAAAATTGTGATCTTTGATAACTTAAAAGATATTTACAAGTAACATCCTGCCATAGTTTAGTCTTGCCATAGTAATCCCATAACAGTATTCCTCTGGTCTGAGCCTCTAAAATAGCCTTTCATAACCCATGAACTACATTAGAGTGTTAGTCAGCCTTGTGTTGCTATGAGCAAAATACCTAACAAGAGCAAGTGAGAGAAGAAAAAGTTCATTTTGGCTCATGGTTTCAGAGGTCTTAGTCCACGGTGAGCCAGCTGCCTTGCTATGGGCCTGAGGTGAGGCAGAACATCATGGTAGAAAGATGTGGCAGATGACAGCTGCTCAGCTCATGGCAACCAGAAAGCAGAGAGAGAGGAAGGGGCCTAAGAGAAGATAACATCTTTCAGGAAATGTTGCCAGTGACCTGCTTCCTCCAACTATGTTCCACCTCCCAATAATTCATTCAGCCCTAAATCAATGAATCAATCCACCAATGAGTAGAGCCCTTATGGTGTAATATCTTCCCAAAAGCCCCACCTCTGAGCACGTGAGGCTTTGGGGACATTCTAGATTCAAACCATAACAATTAGATTCCCCTGTAGTCAATATATCATTAATGTTCTCTGAACTGAAGTTTTCCATCCACAGAGTTGTTTCTCATGACCATGAACATTCCAGATTCAGAGTCACTAGACATGGGAAGCTATGCTACAGTTCACCAAGCTATTGCCAAGTATGTTGCACCTGTTCTACATGTTTTCTAAGTAAATGGTAAAGTTAGTATAAAGTATTCATGACAATATTTTGTCACATGAGTTTGAATATTATTCTGAACTCAAGACCACGGCTGCACATAGACCACAATGGAGGTTGCAGCTATTTCATCATGGATTACTCATGGTCCTGTCAGGATACTAAATAATGCTAGTTACTTTTATATTTACTTATTTACTTTTTTTAATTGACACATAATTGTACACATTTATGGGGTACAGTGTGATAATTCAATACATGTACACAATGTGTAATGGTCAAATCAGGGTAATGAGGATTTCCATCTCCTTCAACATTTATCCTTTCTGCTCCTGTTTGTTAGCAGCAATTCCCTCAGTATTCAGAATCTATCACTCAATCCAGTAGAATAACCTTTTTATCTGTCTTTGCTCAGTAACATGAAGAGATCAAAATGTCCTAATAGATACATTCTTCCCATGTGAATTAAGACCTCCAAACCAGCATAGCGCAAAATTGCAGGAACAGGAAACAAAAGTTCTGGAAATTAGATGTAGTCATAAGAAGAGCCTTGATCCCTGAATCTATGAATTCTGGCATTAAAGAAATGAATGCATATGTTGCTTACTGATCCAAAATATTTATTGCATCCTGTAAAGCAGAGCCCCATTCTTGTAGAACATATGATCTCAGCTGGCATCAAGAGGCCATTCCACTGTACTATCAGCCTAATTGTTTCTATGTGATGGGGTATGTGGTAAGAGGAGTAGATGCCATATTCATTAGCTCACCACCATATCCTTTTGCTGTGAAATAAGTTTCCTGTTTGGAAAGATGTTTTGGTCAAGTACTCTTTCTGAACACAGCACTCTTTAAGTCCAGGTGTTGTGGTTATAGTAGAAATACCATGAATAAAAAGGCACATTCATATCCAGGGTATGTATCTATTCAGTGCAGAAAAGCCTTTTTCCCCTTCATCATGGATGAAATACAATTTGATCAATTTGATCTCTGACATTCAGGAGATACTTCTCAAAAAGACCAGATTATTTGCAGAATATGGAATGTATTTGCTTCAAAACTCTATGTCTCACTATAATTGCTTCATCATTACTTGCCAGAGGAGTCATTCAGTAATGCAGTTTGCCACAGGCACTTCAGGCACTTTATCATTACATCTGCTGAATCACGAGGCCAACGCTAAAAAGTAGTTGGTATTGCAACATGGCCTTGTTGTGGAGCCTCCTCTTGTATTGATCCCCCTCAGAACTAATTGCTTTCTGTGTCACTCAATAAATTATAATGAAAGATGGCTCACCCAAATGTGAAATATGTTGTCTTCAAAGTCCAAAAAGCCCCAATAAGTGTTATGCTAGAAAACACAGAATGACATTTTTTTTTCTTTTCATCTTTTCTTTATTGGTACATTGTAATTACACATCTTTGTTAGGTACAAGCTAGTATAGGTAAAGACATCCATGCACACATTTCTCATTTAACCCTTCCCCAATTCCCGCCCCACTCCCTCCTCTTCCCTCCTTCTCAAGATCAGTTTAGTGATTGACTTTGTGTGTTCATAAAAAGTACCTCATGTTCATTAGGGTGTCCTCCCTACCCCCTTCACCTTCCGTTAAGTCAAATTCTTTGTTCTAAGGATTCTCCTTCATCTGAAGTCCCTCTAAAGTCCCATTTTCTCCCTAGCTTCCACATATTAGGGAGCGCATTCTATTTTTAACTTTTTGTGACTGACTAATCTCGCTTAACATAATGTTTTCCAGTTCCTTCCATTTCCTTGCAAATAACATGATTTTGTTCTTCTTTATGGCTGAGTAAAATTTCATTGTATACATATCCCATAGTTTTGTAATCCATTCATCTGTTGATGGACATCTTGGCTGGTTCCATAGTTTGGCAATTGTAAACTGTGCAGCTATAAACATAGATACACATGTGTTGGTCTGATACTTTGGTTTTCCGTTCTTTGGGGTAGATACCTAGTAGAGGTATTGCTGGGTCATATGGTAGGATCATTCCCATTCATCTGAGGATCCTCCATACTGTTTTCCAAAGTGGTTGCACTAGTTTGCAACCCCACCAACAATGTATTAGGGTTCCCACTTCTCCACACCCTCTCCAGCATTTATTGTTGTTTGTGTTCTTGATAGTTGCCATTCTGATTGGAGTTAGGTGAAATCTCAAGGTAGTTTTGATTTGCATCTCTCTGACTGCTAATGATGTGGAACATTTCCTCATACATTTATTGGCCATTTGTATTTCTTCTTTTGTGAAGTGTCTATTTAGATCCTTTTCCCATTTTTTGATTGGGTTGTTTTCTTAGCTGTGATTTTCTTGAGTTGTCTGTATATCCTAGATATTAGTCCTTTATCGGAAGAGTAGCTGGCAAAAATTTTCTCCCACTCTGTGGGTTTTCTGTTGAGGTTCTTGATAGTTTCCTTTGCTGCACAGAAGCTCTTTAGTTTAATGCAATCCCATGGATTGATCTTCCTTTGAGCTGCTTGTGCTTTTGAGGTCTTGTTGAGAAAGTTTTGACATGTGCCTATGTGTTCAAGTGTTGGGCCTATGCCTTCTTCAAGTAGCTGCAAGATCTCCGGCCTGACTTCCAGGTCTCTGATCCACCTGGAATTGACTCTTGTGCAGGGTGAGAAAGTGGGGTTTATTTCCATTTTCCTGCATATGGTTAACCAGTTTTGCCAACACCATTTGTTAAAGAGGCTATCTTTTTTCCAGTGTATGTTTTTGGCTCCTTTGTCAAAATTCAATTGACTGTAAGCACGTGGGTCTGTTTCTGAATCTTCTATTCTGCTCCATTGGTCTGTGTGTCTGTTTTTGTGCCAATACCATGCTGTTTTTATTACTGTGGCTTTGTAGTAAAGTTTGAAGTCAGGTATTGTGATACCTCCTGCATGATTCTTATTACTAAGAACTACTTTGGCTATCCTGGGCTTTTTGTTGTTCCAGATGAATTTAA